>JAHWFP010147602.1:10731-46423 GCA_023313725.1 Lithobius niger
CAGGAAACAGCACAGCAACCACAGCTTCAGGCCCAGGAAACAGCACAACATGAAAGCACAATGCACAGGCACAGGGGACAACACAGCAACCACAGATTCAGACACAGGAGACACCACAGTAACGAAAGCATCAACAGCTACAACATAAGAATTGATACGCAGGAATAAGAACGGTGTCTCAGCCAATCAGTTAAAATAGTTCCATCCAGTCTTTGGTAAATTACTTTTTAAATGTAATTAATTAAAATTACAATTACAGCATCCTAGTCTAATTACGATCACTTTAAGCATGTTCCCATTCACTTAACAATTACTTTAATTCTGTTCCCATTCAATTACATTTACAATCACAATCGCTGAATTACAATTACAATTTCACAAAAAAAAAATTTAAAAAAACACAATCCCGTATCAGAAAAATACAAAGAGCCTTATACACATAACGCCTCTCAAGAGGGGGCGAAGAATTCACAGAGTGTGACAGTGTGGGGAGGGAGTCACTAAATTTCTGACATAACACAAGCTTCTGTTTTTACCAAGCAACAAAATAACTTTCGAATGGGATAAAAAGCAAGTTAACACATATTTTGGACAAATAGTTAACTTTTCAACTTGGACATAATTTTCCAATTTGTCTCCCCCTTCATCAGTAATAAAGACAGGGAGGGAAGAATTCGATGTTGGAAAAGATATACCTTCAATAAATACAATTATTTGAACACAAATTACAATTACCTTGCTGGTTTTTCCAATTATAATTACAGTAAAATTGTATTAATTACACTATTTTTTCTATTTCCCGAGCCTGGTTCCAACATTCGCTGATCTCGAACCATCTCCTCAGTCTGTCCCGACTACCCTTTGTCAAGACTACCTTTTTTCTTGGGAATTTACACCTGGATTCCATAAAACTGAATTAGGATAGGCTACACAATGAGTTATGTTTTCACACTGAAATGCTTGTTAATTCACAGTAGATTTGAACAGGAAAAATTTATATTAGAGGTACAAAATGTGTGTACATTTCTTGTTCTGTTGAACTTTGAATATAAACAAAACAGTGCAGACACAAATCTTTTTTAAGCAGTGGAGACACAAATTTATACCAAAAAAAAAGGTGAAAAACTGAAGGAGTAGAAAAACGAAGGAAAAATCCCACAGGAAAAAAAAGGGCTGAAGGAAAAAATTTCCTGGCGAAACTACATCCCTAGCCTGGTGAAATTCGAGCTAAAGCCTATAATAACACCAGCAACATAAAAAAGTCAATATTGTTTCGTTTACCTTTGTTCCTTCGACTTTTTTTCCCGTGTACAGTAGACCTGGTAATGGTGTTCAATGATTTTACAGATCAAAACAAACAAAATTGTGTGAAGGACAAAATTAAGACGTATGATTGCTTACTATATGTTTAGGAAATCAATATGTAAACCTAATTACAATATTCAATAAAACATTAAAAAAAAATACAGTAATTCCTAAAACTGAAACCCGCTTCCGTTTCCGTGCAGATATCTTCTTGGCAGAATATCCCAGTATATTTTAATGATGAAAGATTGGATGCGGACCTACCTCTTCCTCCAATCGTTGGTGGTTTGGTCATGTCCCGTTTCGCAGAATCCCGTTTGTAGAATAAGTATTTTCGAAATTACGTGCGTGGCTAAACATATACTATCAGAAATCTCAAGTAACCACAAATTCCTTCCAATTAGGAATGCATCTTTAACTCTCCAATGTTAAACATTTAAAGAGCATTTTGATTTGGCAAAACTGGATTCTACGAAACGGAAATTCCCGATTCACAAAAAAATGTTAGCCGTTTTATTTTCAGAAAAAGGAATTCTGTGTAACGGGATCTATGAAATGGGAAATCACCGGTGGTTAGATTTCTAGTTGGGCACTCTTTTTTCGGAACAGAAGGGCCCTGCACATGTCAGTTGTAGGATGTATAAGATCCTAGGGAATGTTCAACTGGAATTACCTTGCAAAATTGTCCCACTTGCCTTCTGGAACTTCCCCACTTAATTTTATTCGTTAAGTTCAAGTGTTTGGCCTAGGTTGTTTACATGTGTGTAGGGGAAGTAGGACGGACAAATCCACCATTTTTGTTGGACGCTGGAGGTTTGATGCTCTACCAGTCAAGGCTCCTCTACACCACCCAACTTCTTTTGTCAAAATCTGCCTAGTTTTCTATGCGATTTGTTCTGATTCCTGTGTTGTACTAGTCCAATAATCATCCACAACTTTCTAATTGACTTTATGCCAATATCTTGTATAATTTAGTAGCTGCACGTTGGATGACCATGAGTATGACGTCTAAGGTCATTTTGGATATCATCATTGGATTCACCTATAATTATAAGTAGGTTATTAACAACAACCCAAGCCTTAATCATGTATTTCACCTGGCACGAAACTTCTGAGACACATTTTATATCCAATTCAGCCTCCTATTTCCATTAAGGCCCGATTCGCTTAACTGGGAGGCTGAGATTAAATGTTGTTCGTGGAATTGTGACAACATTATCAAGAACAGAGGCATCCCAAGAAGCCTGCCTTCCCTATTGACTCCCATAATAGTAATACTCCCCACTAATTGTCCATTTGCATACGTTCCATCTGGCACGTGCTTAACCCTTATAGTTCTACATTTGCTATGATCGATTTCCTGCCACAGCAACACATGACCATGACTGAATCATGGGAATCCAAACCAAATTTTGTTACATTGCTGCAACACGAATTATTAGGCATATTTCTGACCTCATTTCTCGACATGGGTCCGTGAAGGGCAGAAACCGTTGGTGGTTGATCAGGTACATCTTGAAGTAACAGGTCATAGGCGCAAAACTCTTCATTGCCTGGATTTGCGTGTTGATAGGTGGTCAATGCTAACGCTTGCTGATTAACATTCTGCTGACACACCGCATTTTTAGGTTCCTCACAATGCTCTAGGGCCGTGGGTCTTGCGTCCAAATTCAGCGGTGCCTTATCTTTTTTTTTAGAGGGGGTGCCCCCACCCTCTAACATATCCCCATTGCTGTGTTTTTGGTCTGGGTCAGAAAAACGGTCACACCGCGCTGCGAGATGCGATGACGAAAAGAAAAGGTAACACAACTTCGGTTGCCATGACGTCATCAACCATGGCTGAGGTAGAGTCTGAGTACACTGTAACGGAGGTCTTCTACTGACAAGAGGTCGTCTACTTATGGCAGTCTGAAGAGATTGGGCAGCCTGTAGAACAGGGAGCGGTTACGGGTTGGTCTCTGGGGCCTCATATTTGCCATTCGTCGTCTTCAAATATTGAAGGTGGGATTGAACTAAAGACATCTGTACATTGCCAAGCATCAGAAGTGCTGGCGTATTTTGTAAAATTTCTTTGGTGGGTAGCAGATGAGGCACTGATACGCCCTGTAGTAGGTATAAGCAAAGTTCAGCCTCATTAACCTGCCTGCCACCAGCTAGACAATTCCTGTACATGCCATAGACTCGCGTGATATACTTCGTACTGGTTTCTTGCGGTTGTTAGCTCGTTCAGGTGAGTTTTTAGAACAAATTCGTAACCATTGCTGGTGTGTGGGTCCCATAGGAAGTTCCTATCCTGTCCCATACGGTTTTCGCATTATCATTCCCCTTAAATTGCAGAAGTAAATTGGGCTAAATGGTCTTGAATAATAATGACAGACATGCATTGTTCTTGATCTGCCAGAAAGCCAATGCCACTGGGTCAGTTTGGGGTCTGACACCTTGTGAAAGTGGGCTGCAGTGCTCGCCACTCCTTCAAGGTGGAGTTGTCAAATGGGCTAATTAATCTTGGTGAGATGTGGCGCGCCTTTGTACATCATCGTAGTGAGGTAGTAAGCACCCGGGGTGGATTCTCCAAACCAACTGAACACCATCATACTTTGTCAAAGAAGGTAATGGTAGGTGAATTTACATTGTCTGGTTTCTCCTGCTTCTCTCATAACAAATATGTGTTCTGATTAATCTGAGGCTCCCAATATCTTTCCATGCAAAACGCCCCTTGAAGTTGTTGGATTTCCTATCACTCAGCCATCCAAAGTTCCCACAAAAGTGACATGGTGCATTGCCACTAAAGTGAGAACCCAAGCTTGCTATCATAGGGAAAAACTAAAGTGCTTCCTGCTACCAAGGTGAAAAAGGAGAAGGGTGAACGATGAGCAAACAACACTTTAGTGTTGTGTCAGCTCGTATAACTTCCTATGTGGTGGGGGTGGGGCTTCTTTGTATGGATCACTGGTGTTGTGTTTTCCCCGATAGAAGACTACAAGTTGACAACTGATTGGAGCGCATGTCGCGATCAATTTCTATACTCCAGGTCTGGATTCTATCCGATTAGGGTTACGCCTCCTATTTACCCCAAGTAGTAGAGAGAACATTTTATGCAACGCTCAACGGAGAATTGACAGTACGTCACTCACACAGTCCTTGTAACTTCTCCATTGCCAGTATATATAGATTGTACACAGTTCAGTCTACATCCGGGCTTACACTACAATATTATGTCCAAACCCTAAAACAATATGGTGCAGACCCGAAGTCAGAGCTTAAACGAAAAAACTACAAGTTAAGGCTGAGTACGCCAACGACTACCTGGGTCCTGACGTTAACCACCGCCACCTACAACAAAGCTACAACACAACAATACTTCGAATAGGGGCTGCACATTATGGACAGTAGGGGGAGGGAAACGAGGCAACTACCAAGGATAAAAGGTTCACTCATCACATGAACCACAACTTTAGGACTAACTACAGCACAACCCGGCCCACCAACCGAACCTCAAACCGAAAGCTCCTTACCCAAACGTCCACAAACCATTACGCAGGTCTCAGACCTACAACGAAGAGCCCAATATGACCCAGAAAGAAAATAGACCCACCAAAAGACCGAAATTGTGTGCACGTTTCCAAACTGACCCCAAACGTTACGTAACTAAATCTACTGGTGTAATGATGTCATATTACTCTGAAATGATATATTACCACATGCTGGACTACGTTCAGACATCGGCTAATGTAGATTTTGCTGCTCAGGCGTATATAAAACTGGCAAAGTGGTGTACAAAATTGGAGAATCATTCTGGCGTGATGCTGTCTAACCGTAGATGTCATGATGTCTTGCCTAAGTTTGGGCAACAGAAAATGTGTATCATCTGATGATGGTGGGTTTGGCCGCAGACACAAGGGTAAAATTTTTACTCATTGCTGCTGGGCCTATCCTGAGATCCCCGGCTCAAACCCCCTTGTCGTAATAGAGTAATGACAAGTTTGCGCTGTGTTTATGATGGTTTAAATCCTTCCAATTCATTATCCTTTTAATAAAGCTGAACTGAATAAATATCACGATCAGAAAAAGTTTGGTTACTGGGTGTGGGGTTTTGACGTGCTGACATTAAAGATTGGTCTACACTAAAGCAATGGCACCTATGCTGACATGTACCCCCGGAGTCGGACTGGGTAGCAAAGGGCGCCTGTGCCATTTAGAGAAATGATGGGAGAGGGGCAACACACATTTTCCCAGGAATTCAAGTCTGACGGGTCTGGAGAGCGCTCCAAGCTCCCCAAGCATTGTCCAGGGAAGAGCCCAGGAATCTTCGCTTGTTTTGATATTCTACTGGCTTTGAATTATACCGTATTACCGTATATTTCAAGGAATGACGCGTTTATGAACTTCTGTCTTGAATGTCATGGGTCTTTTTTTTTTGTATGGTGATGAAAATGCAAGTAAGAGGAAGGAGAAAGAGAGAAGGGGATTTGTGCCTGAAGGGATGCTCAACAAAGGAAAAGATTTCATTTTTCTTTCGGGGAGGGGTAAAACAAGGCTGCCCATGGGGCGCCAAAAGTATGGTAACCAAAGGGCGCCTGTGCCAATGGCACGATAGCCATATGGCCAGTCCGAGCCTGTGTACCCCTAATATCAAGGCAATTCGTACACTTAACAAACGTACAAGTCCTACCTGACACCAAACAACAACTTGCACCAATAAACCTATCAGCATCATTACCCCTACTGTAAAAGCTTAAAAATTTATCATCAGATGCATATAAGTCACTTGCATTGCCATAATTTTAACTACCATCTATCAAAACTACCATTAATACTGGCCGTCTTGTCAATACTGTCATTGTCAGTTTGATAAATATCAGTTAACTCATTGTTAATTGCGACGTAAGCTTGAACTGATATCAAGTAAATGGGCGGAAATTACAACAACGCACAGTTTTCAGTATTTAGGGGTATGAAGCCATATTTTAAAATGAATGTTTTGGAAATAGAAGTACGAAATAATTTTCTGGAAGATCCGATTTAAAATCGCTCATACATCGATTTATTTTTGAAACATAATACGGCTTTGATGTCGCTCTCTCCTAACAGTATGCTACCACAAGATTGGGCCATAACATTCTTACCAAGTTAGGTCTAATAGTTATTGGGTCATTAAACTCCACAATTCTACACCATAATTAATTACTTCAGACCTGCACACAGTCCAAAAATAATCTTTTCCACAGATACTCTCAGGTGTTGTAAAATCTACGACCCACATCTAGAGTCCACTAGAAAATTTATTTGATGAAAATTCGCCTCCATGGTCTGATAATAATGTGCCTAGTATTTTACTGGTTCTGTTTCGCTGTCTTAGTATTTCAGTAATTAAAATGTTGCTTTTCTCACCCGTTTTGAAGCTCTCAGTCCTCTTATAAAAATACAGCACGATGGGATCGCAACAATGAACGAGGGCTGGGATCAACGGCGGAGTGCTGTAATCCATGGCGGAGTGCTGGAATCCACAGCAGTGTTCGGATCCAGATCCCAGCCAGGGCCGTAGCCAGGAATTTTTCTATACCCCTGCACTAGAATTAAAATTAAGACCCCACCCTCCAATTAAACAAAAAAATTCCATTCCCCATAAATCATTCCAAACTGTTGGCTTTGTCCATAAACAGGCCATTTTCATTCGCTTACCATCACTGACGAATTTCTCAGGCCCTGTAACCATCCGAGTCGCTGTCCCCTTTTTTGCTATTCTAATACTTCTGAGCTTCTTTTTTAAAATTATTTTTACTTTGGTTTTTGAAATTTTACAGGAATTTTACAGGAATTGGAAAGCATGCTCCTTCATTTGAACCCTAACTACCTTTCTATGTTACATAGTTCTCTGAAAGTAGCCTAAGTTCGAGTTTGTAAAAATCGAATACCTTAGATCACTTTAAAACCACGTCGTGCACTCCTCAGCCTAAAAACAAAACCCCCGCACGTGCGGGGGCTGCGGGGGGTGTTGGCTACGGCGCTGATCCCAGCACTCGTTTGTGTTAAATGAAAAATGGAAGAAAACAAACAAATGTAATAAATTTACTGAAACAAAAAAAAAACATAACAGATAAAAAAAAAAGTTCAACAATTCACGTTACTCACAACATTGCGACCGCTGCTTTACAAACGTTTGTTTCCATTAAATGACAAAAAGGAATAAAGCAACCAAATATAGTCAATTAAATTAAACAGTTTTTGAAAACAACAACACCTCAAACGTAAAAAAAAAATCGTTCAAGAATTCATTGCAACATTGCAACCGCCTTCACAATTAAACGTTGCTCTTTTAACGAATATGCTACACAAACTTTCTTCTGGCTAAACGCAAGAATGTATTCCACTCGCCCTCAACAATATACGTTGGACTGATAGCTTCAAAACGGGTGAGAAGAAGGAGACACTCAGTCCACTTAAATCGCATGACCAAAAAATCCATAATGTGTTTGACATTAATCTTACCTATCGTTTTGTAAGATTAATGTCAAACACATTTTCTTCTGCTCATTTTCGCCCTTGTTGCTAAACAAGGATGATGTATTTCTTTAGGTTTTCCAATCACTTTAGGTGATGAGAAGACACTCTGTTCTAAAATCTTCTTAATACGAAAATAGCCCCAATCATTCATGAAACTTATTAATGTCTATAGTCGTCTCACAGAGTACTGCCTCTTGAATTACAATATTTTGAGATTCCATATTCATCAAATTTGGATGATTAATTAAAGATAACTCAAATCTATATTTGTATTGTTCGTAGCATTAAAACCATTTAAATTCTTAAATTGTAAAATTTAAGAGTTACAACTTGATGTGTGAGTACTAGTAGTTTTCTGAATATGTGTTATGAATAAAATGTCTAAAGAAGTTATTTTACGTGGATTAAGGTGTGAAATATCAGGTGGCTCTGCCCCCTCCGGATAATACAAATTCGTAAGCCACTCTGAATTACAAGTTATAACCTCCTCTGGGTTACAAGAGTTTCCTTCCTCACGAAGAGAAAAAGGGTTTGCAAATGCTGGTAAATGAGATTCACTATACCTTAAAATTCTGCTTATAGTAGCGTCAGTAATACTAGAGTGAGAAGTTGAAGAAGGAAGTGGTTCTTACGGTTCAGAAATGAATAAATTATTATTTTGTATCATGCGTATCTTAGGTGAAGTTGACGCACATGAAATTGCACCATTATATGGTAATATTACAACATTAACAGTATGCAAGGGATTTTTATGTTTTGCAAATAAAACAAGTCTGTTAGGGAAATTAAGCTGACGAAAATAAATTACCTTTGGGTGCATATAGCCATTTATCCCAGATTTAATTAATCGGGATGTAGTTATACGATTATTAGTGGCCCTCGGATTTTCCACATCATCTTTTAAAATTATCGGTATGCCAAATGGTCTTCCATTTATATTCACACTCATGATAGTAACATTATCCATCATTTTACCTTCAACGAAAATGCCGTCGGCTGCTACTTTTACTCATAACTTATCTGCATTTTGATCCATCAATTTGCTTACCGCGATCTTTCATTACTGTGACAAATGCATACGAATCGGCGAAATGTATGATCTCATTGGACTTAACGTTATTTAGATTTGAATTTATATCTCTGAACTGTGTTAAAGCTGTGTCCGTCTCCAATGAACAATTCCATTCACGGCTCACGCACATCCAAGCTTAGTTCTTCTGTGCCGATATTTTGCGTATCTAACACATGACCACATAGTAATGTTCATTGATCCTGGTTTCTCGTAGATGATTCTCTGGAATGATAGTAGATAATTGTTGCAAACTTGGTTCAGCTAAATTTGTGACTGTCCATACCTGTCTTTTAGTCATGGTGTCTGGTTTGGCTGTGAGGTCTAGAAGTAAATGAGATGGTAAAATCAAAATTTGCTGGAGTGGATATACAGTGGATAGGAACAGTTTGGTTAGGTTCCTACCCGGGTCCCCAGGCACACAACCAGCAACAACCAGGGGGCGGGTGGTGGTTTTGGAGTCTAGCTCGTGTCATTGGAAAGAAGGGTGGTGGTAACAGGTTAATCTTCAACTTGCGCAAGCTGAACCAACATCTGGAGGAGCACTTCAAGATGGAGACGATTCAAACCGTCAGGAAGGCGATGCAACAGAACGATTACACCGTTGCTATATAGATCTGGAAGATGCGTACATGCACGTTCCCCTCCATCGTGCGATTCGTCACTTCTTTCACCTGTTTGTGGGAGGTCAATCCTACCAGTATTGCGTTCTCCCCTCCGGCATTGCGACCGGGCCACACGTCTTCACAGCGGTCTTGCGGCCAGTCCTGGGCTATCTCCATTGGGTGGACGTTCGTGCTCACGCCTACATCGACGGCTGGCTAGTTCATCATCAGTCGGAGGAGATCCTCAGGTTTCGGACAACCAGGTGTCTTCGGGTGTTCCAGGCTCTAGGACTAGGAGAGAAGTTAGTGAAATCCAGTTGACACCCAGTCAATGTTTTGTGTTCCTCGGGGCCGACTTCGACACGGTGCAGTTTACGGTTCGGCCCTCTCAGGAGTGTGTCAGGAAGTTGACGGACAAGATGGACCAAGATGCTTCGGGGACTCCATTGATTGGCGTGGCGTCGGCCTGCTCATGGAATAACAGGTATACGTTTATTTCCCATTATCAACCAAGATGGAAGGAACGAATTGCTGCATCCCCACGTGGCAGCGGACACGATGATTGGTGAGCGAGTGGTGCACATTTCATACTGGAGAGTAGACGACTGGGCGCAAGGAGTGCTTAGGTGTCGTCACCTCACTGGAACTTTCTCTAAATGGGAGAGAGAAGGTGGGGAACGCTAGTGCAGTAGAAGTGACACGTCACAAGGAAGTGAGTCGATGTCTCTGTGCTGGAGTGCTTCCAGGGAAGGAACTCCCACATCAGTGCATCCTGGAGATATTCCAATCCGGCACTGGGCTGTGTTCCGGGATAGGGCCACAAAAACGTTTTCCGAGTGAGGAAGATGTGGAAGAATGCAAGTTGTACACAGTGAAAGGTACAAGTGGAAAGAACGGCTGCGGTCACCACTGATGCAAGTGCACTCAAACAGAGGTGCTGTGCAGCCGTTGGTTGAGGATTTCGCCCCAAGACAGAACTGGAGGTGGGTTTATTTCTCTGTTGTGACTTTTGAATTGTCGACTGTGTACTGTGTCATAGAGGTGAATGCAATGCAAAGCGGTAGCAAGGTTCGTGCTGTCCCACCGACCTGTTGGACAAATTCAGCACATACTAGAGGTTAGTATTTTACAGACAGTAAGAAACAACAATTTTAACTGATTAAAATTAGTGTTTACTATCCTAAAATACTTACCTCTAGCAGAACCCGCCCGGCCTCCCCGCTTCGCTTGGTTTGGGATGTAGGGTATCTGGAAAACGATGTGGTAATTGCTGGCTGAGGCTGGCTTGTTGAGGGCTGCAATTGTTGCGCTCCAAGTGGCAGGAAAGCTAACCTCATTGCATTGCAAGCATTACTAGCATTTTAAACTATTAGGGGTTTGAAAACTTGGGTAGAAAAGCAAATCGAAAACAATTTTAGCCCCCCCCCCCCTGGGGAAAGGGAGGGCTTCCGGGGGCCCGTGGCCTCAAGTGCAGCTGTTATTTGTGGTACTGGTCGGGTGAGCTTTCCCCATATTGTATTCATGACTTGTAAGTTCCGAGTTGTAGTTGGTATAGGGTTATTTACCAAGAACATTAGTAAAGTGCCGTCAAATTTACACCACCTTGTTCTTGAAATTGCAGATATCATGCAATAAGGAATTTTCAACTTGATAGTGTCAGTAAATTGGGGTGTTACGTAAAATCTCAGAAATAGTTTGTAGATAAGGTGAAGTGAAGGCCTTGATGTAAATAAAGACAAACTTCTGCCTAGTCAACTTGTCTTCATGTGGCTAAATAGTTATGGTGTATTCCTCTGTCTCTGATTATTTATGCAATGATCGTTTATTGCAGTCGTATGCTTACTCGTGTTAACTGAACAAATAGGTTGACACACTGACACATTGGGTGTTTCGGGAACGAACTGGCTGACGAGCTCGCTAAGCATCGATATGAAAGAAGGAGTAGTTCTGTTGCATTCCCGGTTACCCTAAAAGCCCAAAATACCAGGTACAGCTGGTTGATTTTGGTTTCTATTGCCCTTATGAAAACATATTACTTAAATTATTAACAGTTTCTTCCTTTTGAGCCCAAGAAGAGAAGTTGGCTTGCCTGCCATGCTTGCAGCTCCCTTCTACTGCGCATGCGTCAATCCCCTCTCATTGTGCATGTGTGCAGGCCTCTATATAAAGACGTCGCTCGGAGTTGGGCTTCATTCTTTCTTCCACACTGGGTCTACTTTGGTCACCAGAGGGGAGGCCGGGCGGGCTTACGTGATGTATGTTTTCATAAGGGCAACAGAAACCAAAATCAACCAGCTGTACCTGGTATTTTGGACTTTCTATATGCCATGAAACATTAATTACTTAAATTATTAGTAGACTTCGTTCCTTGGAGGCGGGTGCCAAAGTTCTGGAGCCCGTGCTGCGAGCAGGCCGCCCCGGAGTCTATAATACCCCATGAACCGGTCTACCATTATCGCTGAGGAATCTGGACATGGTGACGTAGTAGGGTAACGGAGACCGAGTCCTGGGCAAGGTAATGAGAATAGTTAGGCATGCAAACATGACAAACTTCTCATTTACCTTTGAGTGGAGGTGAACTGGCGGAGACTTGAAGGTCTTGCCATTGAAGGTATCCGGAGAGCCGGAATCCCGTCTTCTAGTAGAACATGAAGGTCTTGCCGTGAAAGGAATCCGGGAGGCCAGAGTCTCGTCCTCTTGTAGAGCCTGAAGGTCTTGCCATGAAGGGAATTCGGGAAGCCGGAGTCTCGTCTTCTTGTAGAGCTTGAAGGTCTTGCCGTGAAGGGGATCTCAGGAAAGCCAGAGTCGGCTCTTCGTGAGGGTGAGGCATGTAGCTAATGAAATAGTCCGCGAGGCTTCGTAGAAGGTGTGTGTGAGACCGGAGTATAGGGCGTATGGTGCTCGTGATGGAATCTGAAGGTCCCAGAGACCGAAGGGTGGCGAAGAGAGTCATGAAAAGTTTGCCGAACAAGGTGATGAATATTTTGTGATGCATATAGCAGCACAGATCCTGAGTCAAGAGGAGGTTGAGCGGAATGATGCACTGAAGGAGAAGACAAGATCAAGTACTAAAAAGGCTGCCGAAAGGAATGCGGGAGAGAAGTGTGACGTCGTCCCAGGAACATATATTTTTGAAAGGGGAGAGGTGGCCCCATAGAGGGGTTGGATGCTGAGGAACCCAGGAGAAGGACGGAGTACTGTCAGGTTTGTAGACGGCGAGTGAAGAAGATGGTAGGGTTCCTCGGTAATATCATGAAGTGAACAGAGTCTTAGGGTAGGGCTCGAAAACCGAGCGCCATTCCCTTGGCTCCTGCCTGGCAATTTGTGCAGGGTAGATTCCGGGTGGAATGGTTGGAGCATTGGACGAGCCCTGGAAAGACCGGAAGGAATGACGAGCATTGTCATATTGTCAGACGGAGTAAGCTGATAACTGGTGAAGGCTGGATTAGAATGACGCCGTTGACCAGGAGGATACTGCTGTCTGAGCAGTCAGGAGCATTGCTGCGGGAAGCCTCGGATGCTGCGTTTGAGAGGGAGTTGGATGGTCTTTCGAGGAAGGCATCCTCTTCGCGGGGGATCGGCGATTCCGAAGAGACCCCTGAATCCAATTGGTGTCTGTGGGGAAGAAGCAGGTGGTAATGTGCGCGAAAAGAGGCAGTCTGCGCCGATTCTAGGTCGAACCGCCAAAGCCAGGGTTGTCGCAGAGGCCTGTGAGGAACAAGGCCAGTGAGGACTCCAGGTGTGGGAGCGGGCACAGTACTCCGTACGCCAAACGGGGGAAGGCGGTGGTGGCGATAGCTTTGCTATTACTTGTAATTTCTTCTTTTAACAGCATATTCCATACCCTGAATGAGGAAGCTCGGTCCTACCAATAGCAGAGGTACGTACCGAAAGTCGAGTTGGCTGAACTGAGAGACCGTATGGTGTCCGCCTGGTGGTCGACCGTACGCTATAGGGAAGTAGGTGATTCGGCAGAAAGCTGTAGAGAAATGTTGAAGGCTCGTGCGGAGTCCAGATCTTGTAGGAGAGTCAGGAGGATGGAGGAAAAGGATGCCAGATTGATGGCGAAGTGGGCCTCATCTTCAGCAGGGAGCTGGAGGCCTCGCCTGAGGGAAGCTCGCACTTCTTCAAGCGACGGGTGTAGTAGCGGCATCATGGTTGCAGGGAGAGTAGAAAGAGGGCGCACAGAGGGAGACCATGCCTGTATGGAATCCAGAAAGGCAGCCGTCCGATTCTTGATGGGGAGGCCAATAATCTACTTCATTCGTTGCGGAAAGCTGATGGGGACGAGGACGGAGTATCAGTGTCCTTTTCGGGCGAGAAGTACAAGTCTTCAAAAAACGTGTGGGAGTGGAGGAGTCTTGTGATGAGATGGCTAGGCCGGGGTCTGCAAATGTCACTGTTCAAGTAGGTTTGGAAGCACGAGAACCGGTTGCGGAGATACCGATGTTACTGGAGGTTCGGTGTAAGGCACACATCAGATTCTGCAGCTGGCGGAGAATCACCTTCCATTCAGACTCCGTGAAAGTGACGCATACACTGCACCTTCTTGTGTACTAATTGCAGGTACGGTGATGTTGGCAACATGGGTGAAGATCCAGATGCCAGTCGAAGGTCGTGAGGAAATAATCCGTGTGATGCCGGAGATAGGAATCTGGATGCCAGAGATGGAGGCTCGAGACCTGGAGACCAAAGACAGGTAGTCTGGTGAGTGATGGTCCGGAATCACTGCGTAGGGTCCTGGGCTGGGAGACTCTGCCATAGAAGAGGTCGTAAATCGGACACTTGGATGCCTGTGCAATGTCCTAGTGTTGGTAGGAATACGTGTGTGTAAAGACACAACGGAATCGAAGGGTAAACTCTAAGAAGAGGCAGAGTGGACAGCAATCCGTGGTCCAGGCAGAGGAGACCTAGTCTCGGTCAGTGGTTTTGTAAGCCTCCGAGTCTAGAGCGGTGTACGAACGCTTGGTTGTTCGGTTGTGTGTGCTATAGCGTAGCAGCATTTGAGGGAATCCGTGTGTGTGAAGACACCATGAAACTGAAGGAGCAAGCCGTAAGAAGAAGCAGGGAATCCATGGTACCAAAAGGGTATACCGAATCCGGGTCGGTGGACTTGTAAGCTTTGAGCCTCGAGCGTCGTCCGAATGCTCGGTTGCTCGCTGGCTGGGCTGGAGTATTCCGGCGCTTGCAGGAGTCCGTGTATGTAAGACACCATTAAACTGAAGGAGCAAGCAGCCAGAAGAATCAGGGAATATCTGTGGTCCCAAAGGCGAAGACGGGATCCCGATTGGTGATCTTGGTAGTCTTTGAGCCTCGTGCTGAAGCACGGGCGCTGAAGAGATGCAGCCGAACTAAAGGTTCGGAACAAGGGAGTCTGACGTAGTCGTCTTTAATTGTGATGCCAATGAGAGAGCTTGCGAAAAGAACCACACGCGGTGGTGCTCTAGGAAGAAAGAACGAAGCCCAACTCCAGGTGACGTCCATATATAGAGGCCTGCGCACATGCGTAATGAGAGGGGATTGACGCATGCGCAGTAGAAGGGAGCTGCAAGCACAGCAGGCAAGCCAACTTCTCTTCTAGGGCTCAAAAGGAAGAAACTGCTAATAATTTAGGTAATAGATGTTTTCATGGCATACAGAAAGAACTTTACCCTGTATTGAGGAGTCTGGCATCACAGGAATGGCAAGAGGACTGGGATTCCAGTGTAGCGGGTGAGAAGTTGTACGACATCCATCCCACAGTGTCTGTGCCTCGTACTCTAGATTCTCTCGCGAGGACAGATGGTACGGTGCTATCAAGATTATGAACTAGACACATCATGTTGAGGGCGCATGCTTTCAGGTTGGGGTGTGTTACCACGCAAACTTGTGCCTGCGGCACTGACGCAGAACCGTGTCCCACTTCTTGTTCGTTTGTCACCAATGGGCTGCTTTTCGTGGAAGTTCCTAGCAAAACTGGGACACATATCTGAAAGAGGTTCTTGGTGTTCCCCCTCACATTTCTGGTACCGTTGTTCTGAGGCAAGTGCTACACTTCTGTAAGTTGATCAGGCGTTTTCGCTGGAAGGTCTTTAAGATATGTATGTACGGGGTCCTTTACTCTAAATGGTCATCAATCTGGTTATCTGGATTAGATTTAAGTTTAGTTTTAAGTTTTATAATAGAGTGTATGAGTGTATGACTATACAGGTCTCTAGACTCTAAATAAATCTGAATCCAAATCTGGCTGACAATCTGAATAGAAGTCATTCAAGAATAAGGCTTGTGCAGCTCATGGGTCTTTATATCAAATCCAAGAACAGAGAATACCAGTTTAGTCGTTAAATTTAATCAAAGGTATGAAAAAGATAAAATAGTAAATAATAAATTATTTAAATAAAATAATTGCAACAGGCAGTTACATGGTACTGCAAGTAACATTGCGATGGGAACACTTTGCGGCGGTGCACCTTGCCATTACATGAAGCGACGCAGCACTCGTCCAATAGCTGCCACCAGTTGTTGGCCGAGCGCCAGTTGTTAAGAAGGGAGCATGCCCAAATGCTTAACTAGTTGGAATCGGTTTGTGCACATGGCATGTAACTCCTTGGCTGGAGCCCATTGTTCAGACCGTGTAAATATAATGAATTTGACACTGACTCTTCAGTTGATGTTGAGGTTTCGACTAAACCAGTCAAAATTCTTGGAACTACTAGGGCTAGTACACAGGGATAAACTGTTATGAGTGCCCGATATGGAACACTTGCTACAAATTCCTAGCTTTGTAGTGGTGATCAGGCTGAGATTGAGCCAACACTCGAATATTGCTGTCTTGTCACAATACATGCCACATCTTGGGCGTGGGTCCGGGATACGAAAACAATCTTGAGGTGCCAACCATATTTTGGGGGCCTGCCATGATATCTAAACGTTCGGGACAGAAATTCACAAATCCAAACCTACTTTCCAACGCTAATTTTCTTTTCTCATTTGTCCTACTTCCGGTTAGGGTCTGGCGAAAACATGAAAATAAAAACGCCTATTTTTTTTCAACACTTCCATTTCACGAAAAATGTTTTGATTAAAATAAAACCAACACACAACTCTTAACTGTGGGAAACCACAAACCCATGGTTTCACAGAATTGCAAGAATTAAGAAGTGAAGGAGCATACTTCTTAATTACGAGTTGTAAACGTGAAAGCCCAGGTTTAGGCTGCCGAGTCTCAATCTTGTAAAGCTGTCACGTGAATAAACTTAAGAATTGTGACTCTGTCCTGCATAGGCAAATAGTTTCAAGTTAAGTGGAGTAGAACTGAAAAATAAACTGGCTATGTAAACTGGAGGCAGCCCGTCATGTAGGAACCGGATGTTGAGATGAAAAGCCATGGAGAACCTCAGAACCTCAGCATGTCAGAAGTCTGCCGCCAAGTAGAATTTGAAGGACCAAGGATAGAATAGGACTGTGCGAAAATCGAAACTTTCGATTCGATTTCGATTTTATTATGTTGTCGAAATTGAATCGAGTTCGTCTAAATCACAATCGAAAAGTTTGATTATCGTGCAGTAACGAGATTCCCATCGAGTAACGAGATCCCCATGGAGCAAAGAGATTAATTATTTTTTGTTTTGTGAAATTTTTTTCAATAAATACACTAAATAAAGTTTAACATAAAAATTATAATCAAGAAAACATTAACTTTAGTCAAACATTTCCAATGACTTCGTTTTAGATTAGTTTTAGTTTTATTCCATGTAAGTTAAACAATCAACTAAGGGGCAATTTGTCAAACTTGCACAATGTATGAAGTTAATTTGACTAAATAAAATCTAAGGATGGTGCTATTCAAAAGATGGGTGGGGGGAAGGTGGAAGCTTACTTTCTTTGTGTGAATACCAAAATGTAGTTTTGCGTAATTAATGAACACACAATTCAAAGTTTAGTTCGCAGGTAACTGAAACTTGATAATTTTTTCAATGGCTAGCCCTTATAGATACAAATTTAAAAACAAAATAGTTTAAAATAGTAAAAGAAAAAATATGGAATTTCGAAATCAAATAATAATCGAAATCGAGGTGTTCCTTCCCAAAATCGATCGAAATCGAATCGAACCCAAAATATTAAAACCGCACATCCCTAGGATAGAAATAGTCAAATTCGGATTAATCGTAACTATGATGTTAGGAATGAAAGCTAGGATCATAGAGGGTTTTTTTCACGGGTAGGCCAAACACGGAACCTTTACCAAGGTTTAAATGTAAAGGACCAACTCCATTTACTTGAGACCTGCGAGGGAGCTGTGGAGTAGGATGCTCTTTCCTCGCTAACCCGCACCACTAGCTCTCGCTTCTCGCTCTTCAAATGCCATTCAAGTGACAGTGTAGCACTATGGAATGCTGGTGTGGCTCTGATTGGCCTAAAATGTATGTATATTTTTGCTAATAGCTAATTACTGCAAGACTTTTCAGATTCATACCAGAGCATTTATGGAATATGCTCTCGTTTTACATAACGAAAGAAAGTTTCCCCGACTTTTGTGAGAAGTGCACTTACTAGAAGTGTTTAACCTCTACGGCCCGTGGCCCATTTTGAATGGAGAACAGGGACGGATTTGCAGGGACGGGACAGGGGGGGGGGGGGGGGGGAACGACAAATTTTCTGTAGCCGACTAAAGTTCTTCCACTTTGCTTCGTTAGTAGCTTAGGCCACTAGACAGTGTTGGTAGGGCCCATAGACATACCAGTGCACATGCACAGTGTATATATTTTGTTTTTCTTTTTTTTCTGTATATGCCTGTTGTTACCCAAGAATTTATAAGTGTTTGAGGAGGATTGATTCAGCTATGCCTTAGATTCAACCGCCGTAAGCCTAGTAGGTGTGCAGTTTCCTAGGTGGTGCTACAAGCAAGCATCAAGTTTGCCGAAATTCCACCAGTGGTGCAATGAATGAATAGAGGTACTAACGCTATCAGTGAGTGAGAAAAGCGGTGTTCCAGCAACTAGAGACCAGCGTTATTGGATATTCAAAGCATGTATTTAGCTGTTCGTATTGTGGGATTTTTCGTGCTGTGTTGAGAGTTTTCATATTTTAATTAAGGCTGTACTGATACCAACTTTGCCTATCTGATATTGAACCGGTTTTGCCCATACCGGTACTGATACCCAACACTTTATCCCCAATTTTTCATCAACGATGTAGTTTACTTCAAAAGTCCAATAACAATAAAAATAAAAAAAATAAATAGTAACAGTTAATTAATAAATGGCTAGGAAGATACTCAGTGATTTCCTGAGAAAAATGTCAATCTCGAACGGTTCCAGAGTTATCGATATATTCAGCACAAATTACCGATGCCATACCAGGAATATCGTCGGCCGATCCTATCCAGTACTGGTAATTTTAATAGATTTAGCTTGATTATTTAAAAAAAATAGATTTAGTGTAGTATACGCAAGCATTTATAGTGCTAGGTCGATGGAAGAAGATATTTTGTTGTCCGGTATATGTAGATTGTTGGATGGTTACAAAGACTTGAAAAAATGAACGTTTCTAATGCCAGACTGCATGGAAGTTTTACGGACAGATTGCGTCATTTTGCCAGAACCGCGCCATCCAATTCGTCCTGCACAGATTGTTGCCACGAAAGACCACATAATTCTCGAGGAAGGTGTTGAATTAAGATTATTTGATCAAGCATTTACAGGGGCAGGGTTTGCTTGTTGATAGGGATCGACCGATACAGAAAAATACCGATCCGATCCGATCCGATACCGATATTTTCCCCTCACTCCGATCCGATATAGATACCAATACAGATTCTGATACCGATAACTATTTTTTTTTAAAAGTCAACAGGTTAAAAATTCAAACTCATTCGTACCTCTGACCAAAAAAAAACCCAGTCCACACTGCAGAAAGGCCTAATTGCAAAAAGCCGCACGCGTTAAATTCACCGAGACGCTGTCCAGATGATGTCATGCAATGCGAGCGGTGCTATACAGGAAAGGTTTCTCTCAAGCTAGGCAGAATAGCCAGTGCGCACAGAAGATGGACGTATCGGCAAAATATCTGTAAATAAAACCGATACAGATGCACGGAAACTTTAAACACCTTAAACTTATTAGTAAGGCTAGGCCGATCAGCTTTATTACGGATCCCAGTTCCCGACTAATCGAAAACTGTAATACTGAAGTACGTCTTTATAAAAAAAAAAAAATTTTGAAATCACTGCATAAAGATAGCTTTAAAGAAATATAATTATTTTTTTTTAATATTAGCTTAAAATAATATAGCATATGCTAAAATCATTTACAAACGCAAAACCCCAGTAAAAGTTTAATATTTTACCTTGTAACTTCTAAACAGTAAGAGAATGTTACTTGCAGTTTGGACCACTGGAAAGCTGGCAAAACACCTTCAAAATGGTATATTCAAATGTCAAATTCAGTAGACCAAAAATGGAAATAAGTTAGATTTGGGTCATTACCGATTTATCAGGGTTTTATCTGCTGATCCCGATTTCTACCGGTACTGCAAATATCGGTAATCGGGGTCGGCCCAGCATCAACGAGGTAATTCTCTTTCCAAAAAGGCAGCCAAATTTCAATTGAAAAATTATGCTTATTAAACCATCGTGAGAGCGTGAAAAGGTGTAAAAAATTGTCGTTTGGTTAACCGAGAGCACCACGTACAGCCTTTCAAGGTCTAGTAGGCCTCCATCTCCAGAGCTTTGCCGGGATTTTGTTCAATTGTTTTTTCTTGAGATATATGAACAAGAAGCATAAACACCTATAATTCTTGATATGAATGAAATGGGGAAGTGCTAAAAGTACTGTAGCGTCAGAACACCTATAAATTCCTGCTTTTACCCAACATGATAGCGCTTTATTTTGCCCAGTGTTGTTTGGACTCCTACATGCTTGCTTACCATTTGCATCTGGATTTCCCAATCCCATGCCTGTAAGCATTTTGGCCCTTTCCCCTTTCCTCCCTTCAGTGAGTGCAGTTTTGTTAAGAGCGGGTCACACGATGGTGTGGTGTCCGCAGGAGCCCCAAAAAGGAGGGGGTCCGTGGGGGCTTGGTCACGATTGACCAGTTGTGATTGGCGAGCTTTGCATGGAGCATCTGCGGGCAGCCCAACAGCAACCAATTTCCATTGGAAAATTGCGAGGGACGTTGACTGCGATGTGCACCAGCAGTATTCATTAAGGCTGTACCGAACATGGCCGAACAGAGGGTGTTCAGTTCGGTTTGGTCTTTCAAATGCAAAATACCAAATCGAGCATATTTTCACTTCTAATTGACAGAATTTGATTACACCATTTTGAAGGTCTCTTTGCCAGCTTTCTGTTGGTCTAAACCACAAGTTCCAAGCTCTAACGGTTCAGAAGTTATGAGGGAAAATGTAAAAGTACGAGATTTTTTTAATGTTTTGAACAGTTTAACATCTATGCGCTATACAAGTCCATGTGAAAATACTTACATTTGTTAAGAAACTTGTGCTTTGGTGACTATGTGAACTGAATTCTTTTACATTTTATTTTAAAATAGATAGGTTTGTTACATTTTTGTTTGGTTCGGAAGTGTTCGGCTCATTTAAGGTGTGTTCGGCTCATTTAAGGTTTGTTCGGTTTGGTTCAGTTCAGCTGAAAAAACTTGTCTGGTACAGCCTTAGTATTCATGTATTTCGGTGGTTTTGACTAGAATAGGGTATGCCCCCTCCGTTGGCCTTGATCACGTGGGCGGTTTACTTTGTGTTTCAGACACAAATCTGGCCACGTCGAGCATCTTTTTTTCCCACTCGGCTGCAGCGGTCCTGAGATAGCGTTTCAGGGTTTTACCTTCCACATCAAGGCCGCCCAGAGGTCTCATGGGGCCTATGGATCCACATTTTCTGTCGGCCCTTCACACATTTCTGTGGGCCCATCAGCAATCTGAGGGACCTTTTTATTTTTATTTTTGTGGATTTTTCATTGAATCGGTCAGCATTCGTGTCAGCTAGTAGGCCAGCAAGCAGGGCCCTTCGTATTGAACAAACTGAACATCATTTCTGCATTTTTAATTTTTACTCCGAGATGGTGGTCTGGGACCCCTTGAAGCACGGGCCTAGGGACAGAAGCCACACTTGCTCCCCCCTCTGGTCAGCCCTGTTCCTCATATTCACCCTCGGCTTTTTTTTTTCCATTTCATGTCCCCGTTCCCTTCCTTTCCCCTCCCGTCAGACGAGAGGAATGTGGTTACGTGTTCATTAGGAGAAAACAATAAGTTTTAGGACACGAAAAAGATGACTTAACACTGTAGTTTTATTGCTACGGTGTGTGATATGTCGAAAACTGTAGGCCTACACCCGTTTTACCGGAGTAAGACTTGTACAAGACCTGGTTCATTTTGTTGTGGGTTGATTTTGTGTGGATGCTGTGTCCAGAGACAATGATTTTCCGTGGCCATCAATCACAACATTCAGTGGGAACAAATTGAAGAAAAAAGTTAAATTTTGGTGTCAGATCGGTCACTTTACTGCTGAAAAGGTGTAGCAGTTGCTTGTGAACAACTATTTGTATGTATCTGAACAATCTACATTTCACAAAAAAAGTTTAAATTTGTGCCTACACCTGCATCATAATCGTGGAGGCAGGCTAAAGCAAAAGGGAAGGCTAAAAGGAAAACCACTTCTCCCCTCCTCACTCCCGCATTGAAAATACACTCTCCCACTCTACCTGCATGGAAACGGGAGGCAAGCATGAGTGGTCGATCAACTTAATACAGGTTCAACCCTACAAGTCATCAGGCCGAACAATCACTTCTCCCCTCCTCGTGCCCGCATTGAAAATGCGCTCTCCCATTCTACCTACATTGAAAGAGGAGTGGTCCATTAATCTGACAAGTCGTTGGGAAGGGTGCCGGAAAAATGTCCCAGGAAATGTATTCGTAAACATATTGCTGATTGCGTTGAATGTGTAACAGAAATAACTAGCGGCAGGCAGCACCTGATGCCAGGAGAGGGCAATAGCGTCATGCAAGTAGGCCAAAATGAGTGTGCCAACATCGATTCCGTGTGAACATTTTTCAAGTGGTAATTAAACCGTGATATCACAATGCTTGCCAAGAGTGTTCCTTTAACGCACAAGGAAGACGAGCTCGTGTCTACAACCTTCCAGTTTACACTATTACACTAGGATGCTTAATTTAGAAGTTGGTAATGCAATGATCTTGAAAAATGATACCAAGGTCAATGCATTTGTGATGTGCCTGATATCAATACTAATGTCGATCTAATTAATAGGACATACCTTGAACCTTCCATTCCAAACGATATTCCTTTTAATTTTTCTCAACCCATACGACCACAAGGGTTTTACTTACTGTTAATCAATCCCTTGCTGAAAGTCCATTTTGAAATGAAACATCGAGGAGATTTTGTGTTGAATATCAGGGGAAGTATATTTTGAGCATCTGACGCTTATTACAGTTTGGTGTGCTTAGATATTAAATCTACTTTCTTAGTTACCTGAATATCATAGTTTTCGGTTTATAATGATAATTTTGGCATTTATGCCGTCATGTGAGCCATCTTTTGTCCGTTATTGATGGTTTTTTTTTTACTGCATGTGCAATCTAAAGAGTAAACCAAAGTGACGTTGTACTATCGTATAACTGAGCTAAATCCTGCAAAATGGTGTGACAGCAACACGACTGAGAAATACACGTGGCAGTTATAGGCTAAGAACTTAAGTAACTTTAAATTTTAGAGAATAAAATTAACGTGCACCACCGATTAGACTAGAATTTATTTAGTCTACTTAAATTTTCGGAGATCAATTCCGATCCTCTTCATCAGCTTTACAACAATGATTCACAAAAACTTCCGTTACATGGTTTTGGCTTCGGTTACATGGTTTTTACTTCGATTTTGAAGTTTTGTCGTTGCGTATTTTCCTCCGTACGCAAGTAATACCGCAGCATGTAACGGAAGTTTTTTGTGAATTGTTCGTTGTAATTATAATGAATACTGAAAAAACCATTACTGGATCTACTTTGAAACTCTTCATTAACACTCGTAGACAGAAACTCATTTTCGCACGCTTTCAAAACGAAGATATTAATAATACTTTGCAAATTTTCGACAGAAGTACTTCTGTCTTCCTAAGTGTTTGGCTCTTCTACATCGACACGACTAGCTTTTCGAACTTTGCAACCAGTCAATGGTTGCCAAGGTCGAAAAGCCAGTAGTGTCAATGTAGAAAAGCCAAAAACTTAGGATGCCTGAGGAAGACAGAAGTACTTCTGTCGAAAATTCGCAAGGTATTATTAATATCTTCGTTATGAAAGTGTGCGAAAATGAGTTTCGAACTGTATACGAGAAATAACGAAGAGGATCGGCGTTAATTCTCGAAAATTCAAGTAGACTAAATAAATTCAGTCTAACCAGTGGTGCAAGTGTAATTTTATTCTCCAAAATGTCTTCCAATCGCCACTGTTATTGTCGGTATTGTCAATGTAGTTTTTCATCATGATGGTACTGCACTGCCAACTCTTTACTTTTGAAGCACCAAGGCACCACAAGGCACGTTTCACTAATCATTTATCAAACATTTCATAATTTTTATCACTCTGCAGCGACATTGTAAAATAAGTAGTTTTCGAACACGTGGAAAAAAAAGACAAATAATTAAATAATTAAGGTATAGAGCCGAGTTCATACATTTCTAGTATTCTAACACGTAACAATGAACAGTCAAAAGATATTTTAAGCAGATATTTTGTCCTGGATCCGATTTTCAAAATGGGGGGAGGGGGGGGGGGAGGAAATCTTCTAGACATTAGTTCGTTTGCGCACGAGAATTTCAGAAAATTGGACATGAGGCGGCGGCGGAGCGGCTAACAATGTCTCAAAATGTTACAATGTTGCAACACGTAACAATAGGCGACACGCAGTCACGCACAATATCGGATTATATCAAGATGCAATGATGGTTGGGTGCCGGGAAACTAACATTGTCGTTGTTTGAGTTAGCTAGCTCGTTGTGGAGAACCAAAATTAAATGGTCTTGAATTTTCTTTAAATTTTCAAGTTTTTCACCATAGGGTGCGAAGTCTTTAAATTTTGAGGCCTATGGCCTCAAAATTGGGCGGCCGACATGACTGAGTGACTTATTTACTTTTTCAATTCGGGCTTCGGGAAGCCAGTTGAATTGTTTCCGTGATTGTTGCCACGAAACTGAAACAATCCAGAATCAACTACGCGTCGAGATGACGCATGCTAAATCCAGAAATACGCTAATGTGTTGACATCAAATAATAATCATGGGGCAAACCTTCGGCGGAACCTAAACATAAGTATCCGTTTCTAATGTTCCGTTTTTTCGAAAACAAAAATCGGTGGACAGTGGACACATATAAAATGGAAGCGAAAAAAGCCAACAAATTAACTGAGCAAAAAAAAAAAAACGAGAAAAAAAAACAAACATTAGTGCTCGTATGCCCATAGTCACAGCCCTGAACGTACACGAATAAAAACGGATTAGAGTTCACTCGAACGCAACGAACTATAATTTGAACTCCAATTCGCAAAACGTAAACCCACACAAAATAGACGCCATAAAAAGCAAAACACTACAAAATTGAAAGATAAAAATGCATACACAAAATGAACACAAATTATAGTTCGTTGCATTCGAGTGAACTCTAATCAGTTTTTATTCGTGTACCTTCAGGGCTGTGAGTATGCGGATACGAGCTCTAATGTTTTTTTTCTAAACGGCGAAGCCGTTTTTTGCTCAGTTAATTGTAGTTTAAAGTCAACTGGTGGTGAAAAAGGACAACACCAAAGCAGTTGGTTATTTTCTTAACTGAAGTCAGTAAGACTAGACTACCAATAAGAGAACTGTGTAGAGAAGTTTTAGCTTCCTAAAATGAGAAAAATTCTGAAAAAATAATTCTCCCATGGACCATGGTATTTTCCACACATACAATACCAAAACAGTATTTGGCTGTCCCCTTAAAATATTATTTTGCAGTCACAATTTCAACAGTGGGTGTGACTGTCTTTGGGAAATTATATTCTAGCCAACAAGACTGAAATAATTAGGTATTTCTTTGTACTTACGTTGAACCCCATTTATTACACATGATTCGAAAGTCCTTTTTTTATTTAAACTTTTTCTGCTTTAACAAAGCGTTTCTAAGAGATATTTGCTTGTCCCTAAATGATCGCTTCTGCTTTCTTCCAACTTTATGTTTCACCATCATAAATGCTTTGCCTTTTTGCTTTTCCCGATTTGTGGTGCTGTGGTTTTCATTTTTGTGCTTCTTCCTACGTCCAAACTTCTCTCTATCTTCCCGCCCAGCTAAGACTGTAGCCAAGCGAGTTTCTCGGTCAGATTTGGGCTTCTTGTGCAGGCGCTCTATGGCCGACAAAGATACAATTTCTCCTGGACCATCATTGGCAACTTCACTTGCAGCGAGTGCTTCGTCTGCTTTGCGCTTGTGGCCTTTCTTAGCTGACGACTCTACTTGCTTTGCAAGTTGAGCTACGCGGATTTTATGGAAATCCTCTTGCGTTAAGATGCGTTGCTGACTGACAGCAGCCGCTTTCTTTGCCCTTTCTTCTGGATTGAGAGGAACAGCCTCAGCTTCACCTTCACCTGCTTTAACTTCCTCATCAGAATGTGCGACATCTACCCACTCTCCATCACTTCCATCCTCACTGTCAGTTTCCCATTCGCTATCGTCCTTGTCATCTTTGTTTTCTTCCTCTTCAGGGTTTTCGTCTAGTGCTTCAGCCCCAGGAACAAAATCTTTAGCGTCCAACTCTCCATACTGCTTCGGCTTCAGTTCTTTAGAGGCTTCTGTTGGTTTGCCTCTATCTTTTCGGTTAAGTAGCTGCGGATTGATTGATCTATACAACTGGATCAAAGAACGCGCTGCCATCATTACATTCTTGTTGCGGAATGACTTATACTGAGCAAGATCGCTTAACAAATCCTCATTCATAACCAATGGACATCGGCTACACATCTCTCGAATGGCGTTTAAGCCTACACACATCACTTCCCCCGAATTTCTCTCGGTTACAAAATTATTTGCTAGCGTCATCAAGACCGGTTCAAGGACGTCAGGTGGAAGAAGTTCGTGGGAAGCCTGAGCAGTGTATTGTAGTACTTTGGTCACTTCTCGCTGATGTGGAGCCAAAAATCGTTGCAGGAAGGGATAGAAATTAAATAAATATAATTGGTGGACACCGATCAACCGTGAGATGAGGTTCATCATCATTAACTTCACTTCAAATCGCTCGTTTCTTGTCTCCAATTGCTTAAATAGCTTTTCGGCCATTCCCTGAGGATCGTGGACGAGATGAAGGGCAGAGAAATTGAACGAAGAGGGCTTCTTTTTATTCTTGGATTTCTTTAAAACCGCTTTAGCTCGCTGCAGCTTTTTCTGACGTTTACGGCTATGTTTGTTGACTCGGTTGGCCATGCACACTTCCTTTGCGGTGGGTGCGTCATCATCCGAGTTGTCGTCATCACTGTCCTTGCTTTCATCGTCGTCTTTACCTAGGAAAAAAGTCAGCGCCGTCACCAGGAGTTTAGTCACTTTTGAAAAGCATGCCTGCACAATTACGTTGACAGTCTTGGTATCATTCCACACCTGCTTCTGATACAATTCAATCATTATATTCAGTGACATCTTTGCTGCACGTGTGCTACCATCCTGCAACATGCTGTACATGAAGTTCTGAAGCGTAGTGTTTAGCTTAGCATTCTTGTGCTTAGCATTTACGTTTTTTATATCTGTGATGATATGATTTTGCAGGAACTTGCGCAAGGCTTTGTCTTGGCAGTGCAGCAAATTAAAAAACAGTTCCAGCAGCGTTGTTGGTGTTAAAAGGCCCTTGTTTCGCAACAGAATCAGCGCTCTGCAAAACGCAGAACGCATATCCGGATGGAGTATTGTGTGATGGTGCTGGAGAAGTTCCATCAATTCGTGTGGAAAATCAGCCAAATCTTCGGGGTAACAGTGTGCCACCTAAAAAAAAAAGGAAGAAAAAATATTTAGTCTTCAGACTAGCCAAGGATAAATTTACTAGGGCCATCGCCATTACATGCTGACATGGGAGCAGAACACAAAATTATATCTGGGGAGAGGAACGGTAGTTTCCCCGAGGTGGGGGGGAGGCAGTTGCACCTACATTGTTGATCCTCCCTCCCTCATTTTTTTCATTCCTTCCCCTTCTTCCTCCCTTCCTTTTCAATTTTGTACTTAATCAGCAACAATTTCTTTACCCAGATTGTTTCATTTTCATTCTCAACCTGCGAAACAATTTTTCATTGATTGGTAAGGGGTTGCATGTTTCTAATGAACCTGAATTGTCGACCCTCAAAACTGTTGCATTCAATGGGAAATCCACACTATTGCAATAACATGTTTACATCTGTTACGCTTAGACTTCAAATGAAAGGATATTCACCTTTCCAATATCCTTGCAAATTTTCGACAGTCTGGATTTTTGGAGTTGGAGGGGTTCAGAACGACTGTCTTCTTCACGCTACTACATCACCTCCCACTCCGTTGTGATCGTTCGTCTGCTTTTTGAATGCGACGCGGGGCCATAGCCTTGCAGGCCAGTACACCACTTCTCCCGCAGCAACTTATTAAAATTTAAATTGCCTCTCAGCAGATACTGGATGCTTGGGTTTGAAGGTCCCTGGATATTCATCAGCATAGCCTTCTATCGGCTGTGGCAATCCCTGCTTATTCAACAACACTGCCGAGAGAAGGCTGTGCTGATGAATAGCCAGGGACCTTCAAACCCAAGCATCCAGCATATGCTGAGAGACGAGTTTAATAAGTTACTGCGGGAGAAGTGGTATACTGGCCTGCAGGTTACAGAGGGTATGGCCCCGCGTCGCATTCAAAAAGCAGACGAACGATTACGACGGAGTGAGCAGTGATGTAGTAGCCTGAAGAAGACAGTCGTTCTGAGGCACTCCAACTCCAGACAGTCGAAAATTTACAAGAATATTGGAAAGGTGAACATCCTTTCTTTTGAAATCTAAGCGTAACAGATGTAAACATGGACTCGGATTTTCAAAGTAAGCGATGTGACATTTTGATTTCTTAATTTGCTGGCTTAATAAACTAGCTCAATTTTGAACGTTATAAGACCTTTTTGAAGGAGAAAGACGTTTCATCTAGTAAAGGGAGGAGCAAACCTGGGAATACCCCCAAACACAAACCCCGGGAGGGGGGGGGGGCAGAATAAAGCTCATAGCCGATCAAGGAGCCAAGTATAGTCTTTCAGACTGACCTGATGGGTACGGATTGATAGGGATTTTGCCAAGGACCCCTTTCCCGCCATCACACCCGGACAGGTTCTTTTAGGTCGAGCCTATTTTTATACCAACAAAGGTGGACTTTTTTTTTTAATGAGGGAAAAGGCTGACTGCAGCCGTGTTCTACAAATAGTAAATGATGCACCAACACATGAAAAGTAGGCAACAACTCTATATAAAGACCAGCCACACCCGAAAAACACTTGTACGACTTTTTTAAGATTAAAGTTACTGTCAAATAATTTTGATTTACAGTTTATTGTAGTTGCACTTAACACCACCCCCCAAACAAAATTACATTTGACGCATTTTTCCTTTCTTTTAAAATAAATTTGTTGATCATGTGTACGCCTAAGAGCAACATGTATCTTCCTTAGTGGCAGTTATGCGAATTGCTTGTCCTATGTTTGTCTTTACGGCCGACGGGGAACATTGGAATAATAAGGGCTCCTTCGTGACTCCCTCCCGAAATGCGCAAGGCTTCTGTGCCAGCCAGCCAACGCACTGTGCCTTGTGTACAGGCTACTCCATCTATGCCGGCAGGAAACGATTGACACCATAGAGCACAAGTTTCGATAATTTATGAGGATCAAACTAAGCCTTTGGCCCAAAAACTGTTTGGGAAAACTTGTTCAGCTGATCATTTTAGGTAATTCTAGGGAGCCACTTCCACAGTGGCCCCCATGGCAGAATCAGTGCGATGCGCGACGTACACCGCAGACAGTTGAAGGCCGCCGCAGACAAATTTTGGCCAAATTTCTGCCGTTTTGTCAATTTTTCACCGATTTAGACATTCCAGTACACCATTATTTTAATCGTCTCGACGAGCCCTTTCCATTGGTGGAGAAACCAGATCAATAGGATAAAGCACTGAAAAGTTATTTAATAAAAACCAATAAACATGTGGGTAACCATATGATAAAAACAGATTAGCTGCAGACAAATTTTTTTCCGACAATTGGTGTCGTCGACAGTTGCAGAAAGTTCTGCCTCTGGGACAGTGGCTCAAAGCTTGTCAACTACCGATCTGTATCTGAATTGGTGTAAACGGTAAATCAAGGTCGCTGTTCACGAAAATGATGTCAGTTTTTTCCAAATTACGAACCTCGCTCGCTGCGGCTATACACCGAACACCAGAAACTGTAGGTGTAGGCTAACCAAAAACTTGTCCACCTAAATTTCGCGTGCAAACTAGATAGGCTGGCAACCATGCTCGGAGCTTCTGTGAAAGTAGGCCCAATGCTAGTGCAATGAGAAGCCGATCGAATAGGAGTCGTGGAAAGTACGTAACTTGTCCCTCTTGAGAACATGTCAAGTCAATGGGGCTGGAGTGATTTCGTCATAAAGCCAAAGGGGCTACGTTCTAAATTCAGCCTTGTAAATATCGGAGGCTATGGCTTAACTAAGGTTGCAACCGATCACCTTAATCTTCGTTAAATTAGTTATTTATATTAGAACCTCTTTTTTAAGGCTCTTCTCCTGATGGGCTTTACCTATCGTAGTAAGCATTATAGTTTTTATAAAGTTTTGCTTCCACAAGTACCGTAGCCGCAGATGTCACGCAAACCTAGGGTCTAGACGCTCTAGTCAAAATAAATTATCAGAAAAATATGTACAGCAAATACATTACCTATTACTACTATAACGAAATGAGTAAAACTAATTCAACTTCAATTGTAATTTCTTTCTCACCTGTGCCAGAAATGTAACAATTTCTTCCACATTTTTAGAATATTCCGAAGTTTTCAGCTGGAAAAGTTGCAAGTGTGACTTGTAGTGGCAAAAGAAAATCAAGGACACACCCCTGATTGTGTGTCCTTGATTTTCTTTTGGTAGTGGCGATGTTGGAGCACAAATTCTTCTTTATACGATTGCGGATCTCGTTTGATCAAATTCTGCAGTTGAGCCAAGTTGCTTGGAAGCTTGTTATTTACCCGTTTCCTCATAGTCACTGATCGTTTGAGTAATATTTACAAATATCTTGAAACCGTCTTGTATTCCGTCGTCTTAGGACTACTCACAGCCATGTGCATAGAGATAGAGGATATGTTGCGCCATGTGGCATCGATTGCAAGGCTCTGTGATGTGGCGCCGTCTGTTAGGCATTTTAGATAAACGTTGGCCTTTTTATCAATGCCAACTGAGATAGTAACAGCTGAGATCTCAGTTTGCCTTGCCTAATGTAGAGGTCAGCTGAGATTGAAATGCTTTTACTGCACTAAATGGTAGTGGTTCTAAACTGTAAGAAAGTAAGATATGGAAATTATCTAAATTTAGAAACAAAATGTAATTAAACAGAGATCAATAGGCATCTGTTTGTTATCACCAACATTTCTTTCGCAGAAAGTAGATATAATAATAATAATTATCGACGTCGTCGGACAATAAGCTTACAGCTTTTAAGGGCCCAAGCGGCAGAAATTAAAGTGGCACTATCACCGATTGAAAGCAGACGAATTCTGACAACATCTAACGATGTGTAGTACCATCTAGCGTTTGCTTGCACCAAGCGAAGGAATGCATAACGACATTTATTTTAACGAAACAAACAAGCCACGACATCCTTAATTATAGAGTGAAAATATGGTTCATCGTCGTGCACCTGCGAGCAAGCTATAAAGGTTAACAATATCAATGTCGCTAGATGGCGCCACGGTATTTTCGTTCGCATTTCATTCGGTGATAGTGCCGCTTTAAGTGGAGGGTTTTACCACCATCAGGAACAGTTGTTTTTTCCCGCAAGTGGGAGGAAACCGGGTGAAACACTCGTGCAACAGGCCGGAAACAACCGGAGAAAAACCCGTACATATGCACTCCCCTTCGTCAGGATCGAACCTGGGTCCGTAAGAAGCCAGAAATGTACAGCTGGGACCAAGACACCTATCGAATCTACGAAAGCCGAGAGGTGTCTTCACACTTCACACTTCACTTCATACTTCACTTCATACTTCACTACACACTTCACTACACGCTTCGCTCACGTGAACACCTCGCACTTTATACTTCCGGTTTCGATTGAGATAGCTCTATTGGCTGTGAGAGCTTAAGCGTCTGACGGCCTTAGCTTGCTGACAGTTGAAGTGGCCAGCTAAGGCCTTCGGATGCTTGAGCTCTCACAGCCAATAGAGCTATCTCAATCGGCTGCGAGTCGAAATCGAAAAGTGAAATCTGTCGGCATTAATTTCTGGGCATTCCAGCAAAACAATGGCGGTCTTCTATCGTGTTTTGGTGATGCAATAATTAAATTGTTGTATCGGACATACGTAACGTATTCTTACCAGAATTCTTGTGTTTATAGTTATTGTGTAAGTGATCCAAAAGTAAAGCATGTATGTCAAAATGGATGTAATTGCCCTTTAAGGGACTGGTCATTATTTATGGTCGGGAGGGGAAGGGGAGAATGAAAATGTGACCACTAAATTTTCGATGACCCCCCCCCCCCCCTTTCGAGACCCTGAAAAAAATCTTGACTCCCACCCCTCTCAAGGTCCATAAACAATGTGATTTCCCCCTCCCCCCCAAAAAATGTGCTTTTCGTATACCTATTGAGACTATCTGCAGGGGATTTCCTGTAGCCAAGATTAGTGCTGTAGCCAAATTAAGTAAGTAGCTCTACAGTCTACACCGACAGTTACCATTAGTTGTAAGGAAACGCATCTCGATTTAATGAAAAGACAATTCGGGTTCAAAATGTTCCGTACACCCATCTTTTGCCGAGATTCACACAATAAGTAAGATGAACACTCTTGTTTGCTTGTATGTCCACAACCGCAGCATAGTCATCACCTGAAACACAGACGTAGTCAAGAAACCAGGTGCCAAGGCTTTTCTACGAAGTTCTTTGTAAAAACTATACTTGCAGTATTGGTACTAAAAACTTGAAAACCTTCTAAACATTAACATGATTGGGAGTCTGGAGGGCATGCCCCTAGAAGCTGAGGCGTTTTTAGAAATTTTGACTGCTGAAAGTGACATTTTTGAGGTCCAAAAAATTTTCTTCCAGTTTGGTCAGTTTGTTTTACTGCCCCCCCCCCCCCCTTCTTGATGGGACCTGAAAAATGTATGTCCCCTCTCCATGAGAGGGTCCAAAAGTGCATGACCACCCGCCATTCCCCCCCCCTCCCCGGACGATACACAATGACCAGTGCCTAAGTCAACCTGTATCGAACCTGTATTTTATTCAAAATTCCGTAACTGTAATTCATGAAGAAATATTCACAATTTCAGAATTAAAGAATACAGTTTACCAGAATCCTTGCAAATTTTCGATAGACAATTCGTCTGTCTTCACCATGTCCTACTACTTGTCGGAAAGTTTCTTTCTGCATCGTCACCACCATGTATGAGTATTACCATTTGAATTTTGTGTTCAACCTGGCGAGGCCTCCCATATTTATTAGGCCCACGACTCCACTGTTCTTTAAGCAAACTAGAGAACTCTTCTCTCATGAGAAAACTAATTCCTGGATTTGAGGGGCCTTGCGTATACATTAAAGAAACATTTCACCTGAAATGCTGTTGAATGGCGAGCAATTCGAGGCCTCGTGGATGACGATCAAATGGAGAACTGACTTCAGCAGCGTGGTCGCCCACTCCCATCCTATTTCATGTTTTGTTTCCATGTGATGGGTAGCGATGCAGTTATCTTTTGCTCCATTACTAGTGTCCGCCATATGCTCTCGCTCTTGACTGCTTTCCTAGTCTCTCCAATATATAGACAGCATCGCACCCATCACATGGACACAGTAAACACCTTCTCTAGTATTGTGAATCCCGGTCAAGATATCCTTCATCCCATCCTCCTCTCCCTTCCTTCGTTCGCTTCTTCAAGAGCTTATCTGTAAGGTTGTGTCCACTTTTCAGGTTAGTGTCGAATACATTTTTGGAGAGAAAATAACACTTGCACCACCTGTGAGACTAGAATTATGTAGTCTACTTGCATTTTCGACGATAATCTCCGATCCTCTTCATCAGAAATCACAAAACAACTTTTCACTATTACTTCCGTTACCTACTGGCTGCGGCCACGACAAAATTTCATGTGTTTTCCGACCACTGATCTTTACGTGTGGATGATGTGATGGCAGTGGTGACGAGAAAGTCGGTAGTTGACAAAAGGATTTGAAGTTCACGGTAGAGGTGGAAGAAGATGGATCATTCCGTTCTTGGATGTGAGGTTTACGAGAATAGTGAACGGAATCCTGGTATACCAACCTTACAGGAAGGAGATGGCAACAGATAGAGGGATACCATTCAACTCGGGGAACCCAAGTTGAAAATAATTAGAGGCCAATGTGCTGAATGAATTTCGTTGAGTCGTAAGAAAAGTCATCCAACCTGGACATTGCACAGCCACATTTGTACGTGACCATAGGAAAGTTTATAAATCTTGGATGCCCTCCGCGGTTGTTGTCAAAACTTATAAAGAAAATAGTGTGATCAAGACGAGTGAATGGAACAACTTCAGCTCAGGAGGAAGACATAGAAAGAAAGAAGCTAGTGGGCCTCACGTAATTTAAGGAACAAGTGATAAAATCGCCAAAATACTGAAGGAAGGAACAAGGATTCGACATTTACCTAAGATGAAGACACAACCTACAGATGAGCTCTTGAAGAAGCGAATGAAGGAAAGGAGAGGAGAATGGGATGATGGATGTTTTGACCGGGATTCACAATACTAGATAAGGTGTTTACTGTGTTCCATGTGATGGGTGCAATGCAGTCCATATTGGGGAGACTAGGAGAGGAGTCAGAGCGAGAGTAAAACAGCATATGGCGGACACGCGTAATGGAGCAATAGATAACTGCACCGCTACCCATCATATGGAAACAAAACATGAAATAGGATCAACCGGGGATTGGGGGAGGGGAGGGAAGGAGGTTGAGGATTTTTTTACAAGACCTTACTGCCCCCATCCTAGGCGTGGTTAGGTTCATAAACGTAGTTTGGGCATGGGAGGAAATTCAACCAACTTACCCCTACGCTCAGACGGCAAAAAATTCCAATACTGGACGTCTTGGGTTAACTTTGGTCAATTTTCTCACCCTATTCACTTTCCAAAACTATGTATACAAATCCACCCTAACCTAGGGTATGGCGTTAGATTCTTGTAAAAAAAAATCCCCACTAGGAGAACCGAACTCAAACGTGCTGATGACACACGGCGGAAAGTGTATGGAAATAGTCACAGGCAGGACATCTCGTGTGTGGAGCTGTTGATTTCCTCCATTTGGCAATGAGAGAGAAAAATAACAAAACAACATAAGGCCGAGAAAAAAAATTCTTTGCTTCCTGGGCGTATTTTAAACCAGGCTTTTTATTTTTATTTCAAAATTCAAAGTCGTTCTTAGAGGGATTTTTTTTTTCAAAATACAGTTTTTACTATTTTAAAATGCCAAAAAAAATTCAGCAATAAAAACAAACTGCTATGCAAATACAGAGCGTTTTAAGACCCAAACATTGGATGCCCAACTTAATTTGTTTTGTATTTTGCTCTGAAATGCGTGAGATGTATACCCGTGAGATGTAAACACGTCTTCTCATAGTTGCAATCAAAATTTTTGATCAGGAGGGTTTTGGGTACCAGCAAGGGGTCTGAGAAGCAACATTTGTTTTCGTGACCTAAACAAGCACCTGTCATAGCTTCCGGGGACTTCTATCTGTTTTGGTTAATGGATTTGTAATGTTTTCGTGTTAATCTTATTTGAATTAAATTTAACAAAGGTAGACAAGATTATTTTACAGTTTTATTTTCAGAAAAAAGGAACCTTGTTTGATGGAAATAAGTTGAAAAACTTTGCCATGTGACCAAGTACTACTATTATTTCTTTAATCAGTTTAATCAGGTTAGGTAGGTAAGTCTTCATACATCAGGCTACTTCTACTTAATTCAGTTTCT
>JAHWFP010147603.1:0-20889 GCA_023313725.1 Lithobius niger
CTGGCCATTTAAGTTTTTGTCAGTCACAAGTATGATACCAGAGGGAACCACAGTGAGGGCCACTGAGCCACTGATAAATAAACATAAGCGCTGCAGTAAGTTACTCAAACTTTTGGGCTTAATTTTAGCATAACCCTGTAAATGCACTAGCTACATAGATCTTACATAAATGAGTGTTGAGATGGCAACTGAACGCCCATGATCTCAACACATTCCGCCCTCTAATGACTGCGAGCGCCGCTGGCAAAAGGCCATGTGGCCTCTTCTTGGAGGGAACTCGGTCTCTGTCGATGGCATGGCTTCGCCACAGCCACTCGAGCTCATTTAACGCTCAGCCAATAAATGGTTGCAAATGCAGATTTCAGCTCCCAATTCCTTCAATTCGGGTGGGAGCTATCCAGCGCAGGAAGGACAATGAGCGAACCCAACAAGAAGAGAAGTGAAACTGCAGTAAGAACATTATAAAACTGATGTAAAAACTTACAAGACCAGTTTACATTGTTCTGGACAGTGTCATGGTAGCTCAGTGGTAAACAGTCAACATGTTTTTGAAAGACCCTGTTCGATACCCATCCACATGACTCATGAATTTTTTTTATTTAGGTGGCTGCACGCTGGTTTTCACTGCTGTTCCCAGACATCTGTTATTTATCTCTTAATTATTGTTTTTGTCATCTGTTTGCATTACTCGTTCCAGGAAAAGCCACATTTCGCTTAACCTACAAGAACGGCAACAACCACGACTATAAGCGACATGATTTTGAAACTGAGAGCAGCGTTGCTCAAGAAGTGGTACAAAAGATAAATCATATCTTGGAAATGCGCTGCAGTACTACTCGCCGAGAATATCTCGGAATGAAAGAACGCAAACTGTTAAGAAGAGGCAGCAGTTTCAGGGGAGCAAAGCATTCTTAATATAGTTTACGACCAGTACTTGTAATTTACTGTTAAGGTTTGTTGAAAGTTGACGTAGTAAGGTGAGAGGGCACTAATGTGTAATCTTGATTTGTAAATAAAACTCAAAACAACGCCTCGCGTCTAAGTTTGGTACATAACGGCTAGAAAAAAGTGCGATTCTTCATAGTTTATTTTTATGCAAGACTGAAAGGAAACGGAATAACACAACAGTGAAGAATTGTACACTAATAATTGACCCCATCGTATAAGGCCTTCAATAAAGACTAGACGTGCTATGAAGGCTGTATAGTTGCCTGGGCGCAAAGGCTCAAATAATTTGAATACATGTACTGAAAGCACTGTCTGTACACATTAGCACAACGGTAAAAATCACACGAAAAACAGGGACGTAGACTTTGGGTTAGGGGGACTAGCGACTATCTGCGGTTGTAGAGCGAGCTCTTGGCACAAAGGCATGCTGCCTGTGACACCACCGTCATCCATCGTAGTTCTCATCTTCCACCTTAGTTCTCGCAGAGGCTTCCCTTACCTTCCCGCCTGCAGGAATGAGAATAGCGCCTAATACAGTGGAAGCATTGTGAAGTTGCAATCAAGTTTAAATTTATACAGATGTTATGAGGTTCAGTGACTTTGAGTCAGTTTTCAGGAGGCTCCTGCACTGTCATCGTTCGTCAAGTCAATATTTGCGAGACGAAATGGAAGAAGTGATTTTCATGGTGCGAGATGTTGTCGGTGGATTTATATAACCAGTTGGAAGTAGCGTTGGTATCCTTCCTTGAAGATCTATTGCAGAAAGGGCCTACTCCAATGGTGATACGTAAAAGGCTACAGATCAGCCATTAATTCGGTGCTGTCCTGCACAGGAAGGTTGGCCACCATCGAAAGTAAAATTCTTTCCAGATTGACTTGTGCTTCCAAAAGTGTGCCGATTATTTCATCCCACCCAAAAAACGATGTTCCTAGTTACATTGGCAACGGTAGCTCGGCTGCTTTCTTACGAGAGGATAGGCACATTCGTTTCACCAAAATTGGTAAAGTGTGATTATGGCTTTTTCAGCAAGTTTTCGTGCCAAACATCGGCGTCCGGATGAAGCAGCTAAAACTATTGTGGATTCCAAGGGTGGAGAAAGAGTGCAGTGCCCAGTCCGGGCGCTCAGATGTTACCTGAAATACACTATGCAGCCTCCAATTAAGTGAACATCTGAGGCTAGGTCTTCACCGCCTACACCTCTTTTCCTCCTGGTCAACAGGGAGTCAGGTAACCTAGTGACAACTCCTGTGTCTCCGGCGAGACTGGAATTCCTGGATTCGGTTATTTACGGAGAAAGCATATGATCTAGGAACCTAACTGCTGTATATTTCCGAATATAAGACGGTACTTTTTTTCAAATTGACACCATTAAAATAGCAGCATCGTCTTATAGTCGCGTTCAAATCCATAACTCGGTCAAAGTTTGGCCGATTTTGACGTTTGAATACACCATTTCGATCCTTTTTCCGAGAGCTATCCATTGGTGCTAATCTCATGCCAGTTGCTCAAATAGTTTTTGGATTATTTAGCAAAAACTAAATATGTATTGAAAAAGGCCTCAGGAAGCAGTCTAAAGGCAACGATATTATTAACATTTTGGGTTTTGAATCCAGAACCAGGGGAATTTACCAATATACAAACTAATAAATATTACACCAAACCTTACGAAAGCCTTGCTAAAGTCACCCGTCTTACAATCGCAGCCATTTACTTTGTTTCAAGTTGGTTAAAAATCGGTCAAAAATTGGTGACAGGCCTATTAGTAGAGGAACTACATCTTTAAGACAGGCACTGGATCAGTCTGGTAAATAGACCGACTAAGCCAGAATAATGAGATTTCTGTAACAAGTTTTTTATTTTTATTGAAAAAGTCTGAAATCCATGTAATTAGGATATTAATACTATTTTACAAGCAAAACCATTCTTGAAATTTCGGTCACAATCTTAAAGCTAATGGTCTTCTTGTATTTTTTGCAGCAGCCCTTTCAGATTAGAAAATTCAGGATGTGCCTGCAGCACAGTGTCACCTGAAAAAGCAAAGACATTAATTATCACTGATCTTTACAACGTATCATCCATTCCTCAACAAGTATTGTGTGGCATGCTTTATAAAGTCCTAAGGCTTGACTGCTTATGATACAGGCAATATGATACTTTACTCAAAACCTTGGTATGAATCAATTAACTTACGCAACATCTTCATTTTAGAACTGCAGATTTTATCAGCGTTTTCACAGGTACGTGAAACCTCGTAGAGGAATTCTTGCATTTTTCCAATCTGGAAAATAATTAAAATTTATATTAATGAATGACATTAAAAGATCGTTAGCCTCGAGACACCTGATAACGTACAGCGGAATTATATGACATTCATACCGTAAATCGCATATTAAACGCCCAGCACCCTAAAATGCTTGAAAGTCAAAAATCATGATATACTATTGTTGACGCCCACCCCTTAAAAATCGATTTTCTGTAGCGAAACTAACTAAAATTTTCATCCTGGTAAGGCTTGGTTTTTCTGTAGCCATAATTAACTAAAAGCTTCATTCATTTAACAAAATCAACCTTTAATCCAACACGATTCACGGGAGCGTTGTAATATTGTGTCTTCATACCAGCTCTTGACATTACAATGATTCAGTCCACAACCGTCTGACGGGCCAAAATACGGTTTATTGCCTTCACTGCGCCCGAAGCGCGTGCTTTCCGGTTCCCCGTCTCCAACCAACTGCGCCAAGGAGGAGTTTGGGAGCTCGCACGGCAAGGCGTGCTGCCCCAGAGGCGCGCATCCTCACAGCGTTTATAATCACGGAAAAGTCGGCAATATTAGGGCTATGCGATCGATCATTTACATGCGTGATCTGGATTCAGTCTAGCAAAAACACAATGCCTTTATTCTCATTTATTCACAAATTTAGTTTGTTAGATCTTCCTCTTTCCAATTACTAACATAATTCAAAGTTAAAACTAATTTATAATCGTCACCAACCTTCAAAATAACAACGCGATTCACAACCGGGAAGCACATTTTGTGTTGATGCAAATTTCCAAAACTGTGATCCGGTTGACGCCCGAGATCCGGATGACTTTGTAGGAAAAAAAAATGATCCAGTAGACGCCCGAGATCCAGTATGACCATGTAAAAAACGTGATCCGACAGATGCCCGAGATTTGGAATGACCTTGTAAAAATAATTATTTGCTTACCGGTTGTAAAAACCGTTGTTATTTTGAAAGTTGGTGATGATTATAAATTAGTTTTAACTTTGAATTATGGGTGCACGGGTAACTGCGAGCACTGGGGCGTCAGATTCGATAGGCGTGTTGGTCCCAGCTGCACATCTCTGGCTTCATACAGACCCGGGTTCGATCCTGGTGAAGACAAGTGTTTATGTGTGGGTTTTTCTCCGGTTGTTTCCCGCCCATTTCCTGCTATCATCATGGTGGTAGCTTCCACTTTTCGTCTGCCGCTTGGGCCTAATAACAAGCTACAGCTTATTGGCCGACACCTACTATTATTATTATTATATAAATTTATGAATAAATGAGAATGAGAATGAATGAGCATTGTGTTTTTGCTAATGTCAATCCACATTACGCTAAGTCAATGATCAATCTCATAGGCCTAATCTTGTTCATGATTTTAGTCCGCTCATGTTACCTATCGTTTGTATGGTTAGAAATTAATTTTAGCTACAAATTATGTTAAATTTAGGAGGAGAGACCATACAATAACTTCAATTTATGAATAAATGAGAAAAAAGACATTGAGTTAATGCCATATTGAATCCAGATCATGCACGCTAATGGCTTCATTATTGCTGACTTTTCAGTCATAGAAAACTCCCTCCCTGTACAGAAGTTAGTTTAGAAAATAGATAATACTTGTTTTTAACGCTCACCCCCCAATTTTAGGCAAATAAATTTTACAAGCCCGTGTGGGCATTTAATACACAATTTACGGTAATGTACAAGACCTTCCCGAAATATCAGCTGAACAGACCAACTCACTAATCCCAGTGCTTTCAGTCCAACTGAAAAACACAAAGTGTTTTTATCTTAAGGTCAACTGGCTTTCAAGCACTAGATAGTAACGATCAAGGAAATACTTGGGCCGAATGGCACTTGGGAAAAACATTTTTTCATTAGCATTCCAACAGACGACAAGTTCCTATCTCTTACTGTTCAGAATATTTTGAAACAAAATGTAAAAGCTACAGGGAAATGCTATTTGAAACATTTAAGGTGGGGTAAAGAGTTGGATTGTGTGTGTGTGGTGGGGGGTAACGACGACGGCAGTTAATATCCAAATTATCTTCTCCCCACGAGCTAGGAACTGCAGCAATGTTGACAGTCTAATGATTTTTTTAAATAGTAAGTGCTAAGAATAAAAGAAAACTACGTTTCGGTGATTCTAGAGGACCCCGTAGTACTGAAAAACATCAGCTATACAAGCATCGTTTTGGAAAACAAAGTGAAATGTCAAAGCACAACAGTGTTCCTAATTGCTTGTTATTTTGCAAATCGGTCAGATTATTTGCAATAACCGAATTAAAATCTAAAAGTTAACTAGGTCTACTTGCTTGTCTTCACTCGTTTTAATAACTTTTTTTTTTTCAATTAAAAAACTGTATGGGCCACTGGTTTGGGATGAGCACCATTGGCTAGCTAAAATCTTAAAAAGTATTTGAATGTTGACAAGCTCGTTTCACTTGGCTTTTCTTGCGAATTGTGAAGAATATTTACGTTTACACCAACTTGGGAGTTTTAGATTTTACGTGAACTGCAAATTTTCGGCTGAATTCACGTTAGTTTTTCAACAAAGTCCTCCGACCAAGCACTTGGTGAGCAACACACTACAGCAACATCACAAAGGTTTGAAAAACACCATGTGGGGCCAACTGTCACGTTATGTTGGCTTTTTTTCTTTTGGTGGCGGGAGGAAGGATTTTCACTTGTAAGAGAAAGCAGTGGTGAGCTCTGGTGTGGTAATTTTTGAGATGCCTTGATGTGCGGTTTCATCAGCTTCACATAGATGTTTCCGAGATACTGAATTGCGAGGCATTTGAGTGCACGTACGTGTGGCTCGAGTTGTGTGTTCGACTAAGTAGCATTTTAGTTTTTTCTAAGGTTGCACCGATACTGATACTGGATTGGCTTGGTTGCCGATATTTGCTGTATCGGATCGGCAATTTTCGCAACTTTCGGCAACTTTCGCAAAAATATCGATAACTCTGGAACCGTTCGAAATCACAACATGCGGTTCACAGAGTTTTGCTCATAAAATCACGGAGTATCTTCCGAGCTATCTCTGTTGAACAATTTTTTATTTTAATAATTGTTGGACTTTTGCAAAAAAAACTACACCGTTGATGAAAAATTGGTGATACAATTTTGGATATCTATCAACAAAATTTTTAAAACCAGTTCGGTATCGGATTGGTAAAGTTGGTATCGGTGCAGCCTTCCCAAGCTATTTCGTGATGGAGGTGATGGTGGGCAGCTATTCCATTTTCCAGATGTAGCAAACGGGTCGAAGAGCACAAAACAGAAGTCGAGAAGTAAAAAGTCAAAGCATGGGAAAAAAACCAAACTGCTATTTAAATCAAACACACAATTCGAGCCACACCTACCTGCCTTCGAATGCCTCGCACTTCAGTACCTCGAAAACAACCATGTCGAGCTGATGAATATCCATGGACACGCACATCAAGCAATCTCTAAAATTACCACACAAAAGCTCACCTCTGGAAATCGTTTCTCCCTCCACCGCCACAAAAAGGAGAAGAGAGGGAGCCACTGCCAACATACCCGACAGTTGGCCACATAGCGCATTTTTCAGAACTCTGATGTTGCTCTGGTGCGCTGCTCACCCAGTACCTGATGAAGGCGGAATATTTTGTTGAAAAAGTAAAGTGAATCCAGTCGAAAATTCACATTTCAGATAAAATCTGAAAATCCCAAATTGGCGTAAGCATAAATATTCTTCACAATTCAAATGGAGTATTCAAACGCCAGAAATGGAACAGAATTTGACCGAGTTATGAATTTCGAAGCGAGTAGAAATTTTTACGCTACAGTTTTAAAGGTACACATTTAAAAACGAGTACCGTTTTACATTTGGAACAATAAGGTACCTCGGCCTCAGTTCAGGTTTGGTAAAAGTTTGCCCAGTTGATCCCTATTAGATTAACGAATGGAAAAAAATCCACGGGCAAACTGTGAAAAGCATTATCACCCAACTCTAACTTGAAAACTAGGACAGTTTAGTAGTTTCGACACAATACTCAAACATTATAATAATAATAATAATAATAATAATAATATTTTGCCGCAGGAGCAGCAGGTCTGGCAAGGATCCGAGGATCACTAATAGCCAGCCTTGACTAAGCGCCACATGAAAGCTAAGCTACAAAAGCAAAAAGAACAGATCTAAATACGAAATTACCAAAAAAATTCAGGACGTTTCAAGAATGGTTTCAAGCAATGCTTTGACATGACTGACCGAAAATGTTTTGGACTGCGAGCAGTGACTACAGCTTCGGGGAGGGAGTTCCAGACAGGAACTTCTCTCAAGGAAAAGAAGTTCCTTCTACAATCGCGGTGCGAAGCTTGTACGGCCAATTTAAAGGGGTGGCCACGTGTGTTGACACTTGGTGCTAAATCAAACAACGGTAGATCAATTTCCATGAAGCCCCTGACAATCTTAAAAGTGAGATAAAGATCCGCACGAAGTCTTCGCAGCTCCAGCGACTCAAGGTTTGTCATCACAAGTCTTTCCGTATATGTTAAGTTTCTTAAACTGATGATGCCCTTTGTAAAACGTCGCTGGACACGCTCGATCTTATCGATGTCCCCTAAGAGAGATGGCGACCACACCTGGCTTGCAGATTCAAGCAATGGACGAACGAACACTTTAAAAGCCCAAACTTTAAGATTCATTTTACCAGACGTAAAACATCGATTTACAATGGCCAACCGTCTGAAAGCCCCGGCAACAATCTGGTCACAGTGTTTTGTACTCTTTAGGTCCGCATTAAGGCAAACACCAAGATCGTTGACAGAATAAACGTCTGGAATTTGGCGATTACCCAAAATAAAACTATGAGACGGGTTATTTTTTCCGACGTGGAAGGCCAGACATTTCGGGACAGCAAGCGGCAACTGCCAGTCTCTGCTCCAATTGAAGATATAATTAAGATCGAACGTGGTAGAAGATGACGGTGTAAGGTCATTAATGGGGGCACCCACCTTTAGATCGTCAGCAAATTTGTATTGGAAAGTGACGCCCTCGCGGCACTGTAAATCGTTGACAAAAACAACGAAAAGCAGCGGGCCCAGTACTGAACCTTGAGGAACTCCGCTTCGGATTAAAGAAGAGGTAGAGACCGAGCCATTGATTGAAACACGCTGAGTCCTATCCCGAAGGAAGGACTCGAGCCATGTTAAAAGCTTTCCACCTACGCCTATACTCTTTAATTTAAACAGTAATTTCGAATGTACGACAGATTCGAAAGCCTTCATGAAGTCTAAATAAACAACATCACTCGGCGCTCCGATGTCCAAGTTTGAAGACAAATTGTCCAGGAACGAGAGAAGCTGGTAGGTAGTCGATCTACCAGGGAGGAAGCCGAACTGATCATCCGAGATTATGTTTGATGCGAGGAGAAAGTCCATCAAAATAGTTTTTATGATAGACTCCATCAATTTACAAGGGACAGACGTAAGCGCAATCGGCCTGTAATTTACTGGGTCAGAAGGATCACCCTTTTTAAATATAGGTGTTACGTTTGCAGTAAGCCACATTTTCGGTAGGACGCAAGTCTCAAAAGAGAGGTTGAAGATTAGAGTTAATGGCAAAGCTATATGTCTACTAATCTGTTTATAATAGTAGGCGGAGTAACCATCTGGCCCCACTGCATGGCTAGGTTTAAGCTTTTGTAGTGAAGATAGTGTGGATTTAACTGAGAACACAATCTCATCAAGGTGCAGATCGCAACCCTCAGAAAACATACACAAAAATTTATACACAAATGAAATGAAATTTATACACAAAAATTGGTGTCAGTTATATTTTCAATAATAAACCCTCACCAAATTCTTAGTCACTTTTAGTGCTTGACTCTGCATCGCTGAAAATATGTGATTGAAGTCCTCACGCCAGCAAAACTAAAATAATTAATACCTCTGTTCTATTCAATATTTTTCAACAAAAAACTTGGCCAGATAGGAGACAAGTATGGAAGGTATATTTACACCAAAAATGATGCAATTCTGCACAAGTACCGAACGAGAAATTTTCAGCCGAACCGAACCAAACCGAACAAACCTTAAATAAGCCGAACACCGAACACTTCCGAACCGAACAAAAATGTACCAAACCAATCTATCTTAAACTAAAATGTAGGTATTTTCACATGGATTTGTAAGTCCATAGTTGTTGAAACTCTGTTTAAACTTATAAAAATCTCCACTACTTTTACATTTTCCCTTAACTTCTGAACCGTTAGAGATAGGAACTTGTGGTTTGGACCAACGGAAAGCTGGCGAAAAAACCTTCAAAATGGTGTATTCAAACATCAAAATCCGTTGATTAGAAGTGAAAATAAGTTCGGTTTGGTATTTTGCGTTTGAAAGACCGAACCGAACCGAACACCCTCTGTTCGGCCATGTTCGGTTCGGTTTGTTCGGTTCGGTACAGCCTTATGCGCAAGAGTAAAAGTGGGGAGCCACACGTAAATTTGGTAACTGTTATACGGTATTTGCGTTCTCTAGCGGGGCAGCCTGCCTCAGCGCGACTTGTTTTTGTTGTTGTTCTTCTTCTTGTGCTGCCAACGATCAATTAAGAAAAAAAACAACTGCACCTGCCTAAAATCTGACACATGATCTATGTCAGAAATTTCCTTGGTCTTCATCCTCAAAGAGACCACTTTTAAAATTGATCAAGCCTTTCCGCAATTACAGAACTCTGAACAATCAGTTTTACTGTTTGTTTTAAACATTCTAATGAAGGAACATGCCAATCAGCAAACGCCAGCCGCAAGGCATAGACTGACAAATAAAGAAATGCTAACAATGCTGGTGAACCAACAATTAAGGTTTCACTGGATCTACTTCTACCTAATCCGGGTCGGATCCGGATAATTTACAAGATTTGCCGAATTGGATACGGATCCCAACCGAATCGAAAAGAAAACCTTTGTTTCAGCCCTTTGTATTTTGTACAGACTAAACTTTTCTCTACCTGAAAGATTGAGTAACTTTAAGGACTGAGCAAACATTTTTTAGCTTGTTCATTGGTTTTTCCCCTATACCTTCTGAACAGTTAGTGGTAGCCATTTGAAATTAGCTCCATTGGAAAGCTGATGAAAAACGTTTGAATGGTATATTGGAATAAAGCATTCCCAGCAAATTACTTATGTATACAAGCAAAACAACAAAAATCACTCATTAGAAATGCAGTACAGTTTTTAATTAATATCCATAATCCTTCAGGCATTTAATTAATTTCAATTACTAGGACTAACAAGTTTATCTCAAGGGAAGAGAAACAACATTTGGCTAGGCAATACCTAGGGTCTTTTTCAGGCCTTTAAAGTTCTGTCAGAAAGGCACAACTCGAGATCACACCACTGAACCAGTCTGCATTTACTTGGAGTGGTGCTTTCTGCCCTCACCCATCCAGGACACTGCCCTACTGTTAAGTTATCCCTACGTTTTGATAAATTAATAAATTATGTACCTTCTGTGCAGGTACCATTCATTAGTTTTTTTTTTTTACAAAATGTTTTGGGAAAGATTAAGTAAATGAAAAACTTCACATACTAGACAAAGTGTTATCTTTGGATGCCACACTGACGTCGTTCTTACCTGAAGTTGTAATGCTTTACGACTGTTGGTCAGATCTTGTTGTAACTCCTTAACGCTAACGCATTCTTTGAGGACGCCCTGTTGGTCTGAAGTCAGATGAATGTACTGTGTTTCGGTAACTGTTTTGTTGCTGCAATAATAGAAGAACAAAATGTTAGGATTACAGTATACTTCACATTAAGAAATTTTCAAGCAGGATAATAGGTTTTGATAAAGTTGCAACTCAGGGACGACAGCTTCCTCCTATCAAAAAAATAAAGGAAGGAAATTTCATTTGTTACTAAAATAAGCTGAAAAATTTCTTCACACTAAAAACTGAAGCTCGAAAAAACTCGAACTTGTTTGTAGGCTACTAGTCCAGAGTTATTAAAGCAATCTACAGTAAAACCTATCTAATTCCAGCGAAACTGACATTGCAGTTTGAGTTAAACAGAGATGCATTGAAACACACAAGACTGGTTGTTGACCTGGGGAGCACCGAGTACATGTCTCTATCCAATATTTGCTAAGTACACATCTGTGTTGTATGCAAAATACACTACTAGTTCATCAGAAAAAAAACGGCAGGAATACTCTTTCAGGTACGAAAGCAACACAAAATGCATGGTGTCAAGTAATAAAATTACCATTTGGATATTTGAGATAATGAGGTTGGTTTTGTATTGACCCAACCAAATAACACAAAATCTTTTGACTTAAGCGAGTTTGAGTTAACGAGGTATTACTGTATTACCTTAATTCTATCTACAGTCACTTTCTAATATCTGTCTTCGACAAGGTTTTCACACAGCCTATTGTGTCATCCAACCTGCATTCATCTCATTTGAGTTTTGAATGGCCAACACAATAAAATTCAAGACATATGGTGCTCAAAAACTCACAGGCCGGATTAGGAATTAAGAAAGGATGAGAATATTGAAACTTGTAACATTGCGGACAGGTTGAGTTAAAGTATCTACTGTTTGGCATAAGAGGCATCGCTGCACCCTGCCGTTAAGGGCGAGGGGGACTTTGAAATTTCATATGGGGAGGGGGCGAGTGACATGTTATGTTAAGCTCTTAACGAACAGAGAATAACGGCGTAAAGAAAATGTCGCCATGCTGCTCCTAACAAAAATGTGCCAATTAAAAGTTAGAAATACCACTGCGTTATTATGGCCACGCCGCCACATCAATTAAAGGCGTCTCAAAATACAACTGGTGCCATTTTTGACGGGAGGTAACATGGCAGAACTTACTTTGCGACATTTTTCTCTACTCGTTAAGAGCTTTAATATAATATGTCACATGAACCCCCTCCCCCTATACCATCTGAATTCTCACGTTTCTCCGCCTCGGGGGTGTTGCGATGCCTGTTATGCCAACAGATAGATCCCTCAATCCAACACAAGTTCGCCATTTTTGAACACGTTATTATAATTATAATTGTATACCGATTATAAACAGAATTGGCTAGAGAACAAAAGACACTAAAAACTGATTAAGATATCATTCACACGAAAAAAAAAATACTGAATCAAAACAAAAAAAAGCTGAATTAAGGTAAAAGTTGCTCCGTAAATATAGAAAACGCAGAACAACACAAATAGCAGCGATTTCTCAGACCCACAGCGCCTACAAAATCTAGCCAAAGCTCTCTTATGGGTGCATGGGTAGCCGCGAGCACTGGGGCGTCAGATTCAATAGGCATCTTAGTCCAGGCTGTACATCTCTGGCTTCTTACAGACCCCGGGTTCGATCATGATGAAAGGAAGTGTATATGTAGGGTTTCTCTCCGGTTGTTTCCTGCTTGTTGTACTCCGGTTTCCTCCCTCATGCGGCAAAAAACAACTGACATGATGGTGGTACATTCCACGTAACATCTGCCGCTTGGGAGTTCAAGAAGCTCAAAGCTTACTGGCTGACACCTTCTATTCCATTCTACTACACAATGCACTTAATAAAACTGTAAGCTATTTGAAAAGTAGACAAGTTTTGTTGTATCCTTACGTTAAATCAATATTGGTAGAATCTACAATCGTAGCACTTGAATCAATACCGGCATCCACATTGGATGGGTACCTTCAATGGCGCATGTCGTCAAAATCAGAAATTAACCAACAGCTAAATCATACAGTACATATAACGACTTCGATCTCGGAAATTACTCATTACGCTCACTTTCAAAAACAGGATACTGTCAGTACAGTATCTTTCAAATTTTCGATTGTATTTCAACAGTCTTCATCAGGCAGGGTCAAGAAAATTGAGTCTTCTGGTTACATTTTCGTCTGCTTGCTTGAAAAGAAAAGAATGTCCACGGCCTCCGATATTTACAAGGTAAGCACCACAAGCGGCATGGCCACCTATACTTAAAAGGTAAGCACCACACGCAGCATGTATACAACGCTGGATCCAATATTTACAATGTTACGTACAAGTGGCGTGGTTCTCGCAATAAACAAGGCCCAGGCACATTTATTACTTGCTTATTTCACTCCATCTTTTTTTCAGTATGCCATCTAATTCATTTCCAACCAAGTGCATGACCTTTGGGTTTGATGGGCCCTGGATGTTCATTAGGGGGATGTTATTCTTTAAGTGGTACTGGATCGCAATAGACTCTAGGCACCGTAGGTGTCGATCTCGTCGTGAGTTTGCTCTTACTAGTGTCTCTGTCTTGTCCCAGCCTATTTCGTGTTCAGTTTCCATACAATGTACTGCAATTCCATTTTCTTCCACTTCATTCCTGGTGTCTCCAATGTGCCGTCCAAGCCTTGCCCTCACCCCATTTCTCGTGTCGCCAATGTAAACTGAACTGCATCCATTGCATGGCACTAAATAAACTCCTTCGCTCGTATCCTGTACGTCTTCCATAGTCGCCTCAACTTTCTCCTTTTGCTTCCCTCTGTGTTTCTGAGTGCTATCCTGCATACTTTGCCCCTTCTTGACTATCCTCGATTTCAGACCTTTCACATTTCTGTAATAAGTCGCGAAACCTTGTTTTCTTAGGATTTCGCTGATTTTCTCACTCACTCCCTCAAGAAAAGTTAGGCTTACTCTGGGTGTTTTTCTTCCTTGCTGGACCTCGTCAACGTCTTGTTCTTTTTCTTTTTCATTCCTCCTTTTGCAGCTCTTTGCAATTTCATATGCTCTTTTTATTTGGGAATTTAGGAGCCCTGCTGGATACCCTAAGTTCAAAAACTTTCCTTTCTCTTCAAAAAGGCATGGCCCAGCCAATTCACGTCTGCTTGAGTTCCTCACAAGTCTTACAAATTCATTCTGGGAAATCTGTTTTAGCTGATGCTTCGGGTGGCCTGACGAAAGCAAGCAGACGAAAATGTAACTAGAAGACTCAATTTTCTTGACCCTGCCTGATGAAGATTGTTGAAATACAATCGAAAATTTGCAAGATACTGACAGTATCCCGTTTTTGAAAGTGAGTGTAATGAGTAATTTCCGAGATCGAATTGATTCAACAGCGTTTCAAAGTAATTCAGGTAAGCCTAACGGTTTATTTTGTGGTATATATAACTAGGAGCACATAAATGGATGCACGTTCATAGGACGTCAAAGTATTTATGTTGTAACTCTTGTTACAAATTTCACTGCTTAGCACAAAGCCATCACGAAAGAAGCTCTAGATTTTGCTTCATGGCTGGAAGCCAGTTGATTAAACGTCGGCAAAATCTTATACCAAATCAGTACTATGAGGTGTTAACTTCCTGGCACATGCAAAAACTGGCGTGCAGCCTGGAGGCAAGACATGTAATTTCTACCCAAGTGGATCCTGGCTCGAGAAACAAAACCCGTGGAATTTGGTGGTTGATTCTTCTTGACTGAAAATCAATGTCCAGTTGGTACGAAATGAGTAGACTTTATGATATTCATGTTGGCAAAACGAAAGGATATCGAGCTGTTCTGGGAATGTGTAAAAATTTTTTCACTATACGGCGTCAAGTAAAAGGACACTCAAATCACCTAAGTTCGTGAAACGCTGGCTGCCATAGGGCTAGTTCAGTTCGCTCCAACAAAGACGAAACTGCAGCAATCCACCTGCACTGAAAATACCCAACCAACTAGCAACCATCCGACGGCAACGCTAAGAATTTTAGCTACAACACTTAATTCAGGAGAGAAATTACGCAAAATATCAGAAAAAAAGAATCCTATTACGAGTATTCCTTGTGAACTTTCGACAGACTGGAAACGTCGGTCTTCATAAGGCACTACTATAAACTTGAAAACTGCTTTCTACATTTCAAGTTTGTAGTAGTACCAGATGAAGAAAGACGTTCCCAGTCTGTCAAAAATTTGCAAGGAATACTGGTAATAGTATTTTCTTTCTTTCTGAAATTGTGCGTAATTTCTCTCCTGAACTTTGTTTTTGTAATCGTAAGATGAATCTTCAGAGTAAAAACTGCTACGGAATTTTCAACACTTAAGTTGTAATCCAAAGATCAAGCCTTATATAATGCCCTTTATATTGTGCTTGTTTGTTTTTAAAGAAATTATGCGACCAGTGACTATAGCACCTTTTTTTCTGATCTATATAACCATCACGTCACAGAGATGTTCGTTAAGGCCAACAGCGTTAATCAAAACCTCGAAGTGTTCTCTGCTACCGTCTTGGGTTTCTCCAATTGGATTTCATGGTAAACTGTAAGCCATTGAGTGGTTATTACCGGTTCATTTATGAAACATAAATCTTGTGAACAGCTGCAATCAACTGTGAATGACTGCATGGTGGGTTGGCTAATGTAACGATGGTCGGTCACATTGCATCGGTCAGATAAATCTTCCAGTCCAAATGGGATACTTGACTCAGTACGAGTCATACATATTGAGAAGGACCCAAATCACATGTTGCTATTATATACCAAATTAAATTACACATTTCAGTCTTTACCATTACAAATTTGTAATGCAACTCACCCTGGAACTTTCAGAGATGCAGTTTTGTGCTTCTGCACTAGGTGGTTCCATTCTTTATTTTCGGCTTCCAATCTGCAAAGAATGAAGACAATTATTAAGGATACTATATAACTCCAACTCGATTCGATTTTGATTTTATTACGTTTTCGAAATCGAATGGAATCCGTCCAAATCAAAATAGAAAGAGTCGATTAACGAGATTCCCATCGAGTAACAAGATCCTAATGGAGTAATGAGACGAAGTATTTTCGGTTTTGTGAAATATTTTCAATAAAAACACTTACATAAAGTTTAGCATAAATATTAGAATCAAGTTAAAACATTAACTTTAGTCAAAAATTTGTAATGACTTTATGTGGCAACTATGTACTGTACCATGTTAACCATTGCTAAAATAGTGTAGCCATTGCCTTAAAATTCCAGTCTAAGTTTAACAATCAACTAACGGGCAATAACTGGCTAAACTTGCACAATGTATGAAGTTAATTTGACTAAATAAAATCTAAGGATGGTGCTATTCAAAAGGGGAGCGGGGGAAAGTTAAAGCTTGCTTTCTAACTTTGTGTTAATACCAAAGTGTAGTTTTGCGTAATAAATGAACACACAATTCAAAGTTTACTTCGCAAGTATTGGAGTAACATTAGTTTACAGGAATGTAATTATTGAAACTGGATAATTTTTTCAAAGGCTAGCCCTTATAGATACAAACTGAAAAACAAAATAGTTTAAAATCGAAAAAGAAAAAAATATTGAATTTCGAAATAGAATAATAATCGAAATCGAGGTATTCTTCCCCAAAATCTATCGAAATCGAATCGAACCCTAAATATTAAAACCGCAGACCCCTATACGGTAGTAACTTTTGAAATAGGGTATTTTGTACCTCAACATGGATAAAAAACTGAAAATAAAAGGCATAAATCGAGAATAATTATTGGGGGGGGGGGGGGGTTTTTTTTTTACCAAATCAACCATTTTTAATGAAAAAGTAGATCGTGAACCAAAATTTTCAGTTTTATGACTTCGAGAGCAAGCAATAGTGTGCGAGTAAATATTTTAAATTTAAGTTGAGTCGAGCCAAGTTTGCAATGACGGATTTTCTATGATGAAATTAGTTTGTTAGCAAGTTCTTTTTAATTTGTTACGATGGTAACAAATAAAATGACTAAATAAATACAGATACATATAACATTTCCGTTGCCTTTTGTGCCGTGTCAGTATGGCTGAACAAAAGTCGACAGTTCAATTCACACTCAGGCAGTCTGACGTTTAAATCCAAAAGGCAACAAAATAGGTTTGCATCTGTCGTTATTTGTCACTAAGTGAGCCCGAATATCTTTCCAGTTTATTCCTCATTTTCATGCTTTGTGTGTTTCTTTCGGTTCACTTGGTGAGAGGCGCGGCAACAAGCTTCCCTCTCGTGGCGATTGGAAAGTGTTTCCTTATATGTAAAATGTTAAATGCATGTTAAATGCTGCCTACGGCAATTACATTTAGGGTGGGTCAGAATGGCCAGGAGCTAGTAAATGATTCCTGGTGCCGTATGCCTGTACTAATCATAGCACTCGTGGTATTTTTTTGCACCTATCTTTGGGTTAAAACTCATACAGGTATTCTACATTTGGCCACTTGGGACCGCTGCCCAGAACACGAAATATCGGCAACAGGCAATAATAGCGGCGGTAATTTGACATACGTAGTAAAGCACTAAGGAGAACACTTTCACTATCACAACAGACAACTAAAATTAGTTCGCTTATTTTCTTCGGAAGCAATTACAACAATGAGGTGATAAGTTAATATGTTGTGAAGGCAACAAAATTTGAACTCCCCTCTTGCTCTATTTGACCAGTGATCTCTACGAGTCACTCGACGCGGGTTGGACCGGGCTATGCTCCCACATTTATCGAATTTGAAGACCAACTCGACCAACTGAAGTGCTGTCACAGGAGGGCCCAGTGAAGTTCAGTAGGGGCACCTGACAACAAGAGAAGCTTTTGATAGCGAAAAACTTAAGAGCCAAGATGGGTTCCTTGTTTTGTCTTAGAATGTAGGACAATTCACGCATGGTCCCAGTCAATCTTGTCCTTGGCCTTTTCTTGTGTTGGGCGATTCCATTTAATTTCTCTCCCCGTCGGGTGGCCCCCGTATGTTTATTGAGTCTCACCTCCAGACATCTTTTCGTTTCTCCAATCCAATATATGTCGACTGCTACGCAAGTCCGGCAAGTAACAAGAATGGGAGGGAGTGCTATTTTGCAAGTGGGGCAACAGTGGTGTGGGCAGGGCGGCAGGGCCGGGGTCGCGAGTCGCACACTTTTTGTCCCCCATATGTTCATTGAATCTCACCTCCAGATACATTTTTGTTTTTCCAATATATACTACTGGGCAAGTCCGGCAAGGAACTTTGTATACAACGCTGCACGTAATTTCACGTTGGAAGGAGGAAAGTTAAGGGTGGAATCATCTTTCTAATATACACTGCTGGGCAAGTCCGGCACAGAACTTTGTATACAACGCTACTGCGTAATCTCGCGTTGGAAGGAGGGAAGTTAAGGATGTCATCATCTTTCCAATATAGACTGCTGGGCAAGTCCGGCAAGGAACTTTGTAGACAACGTTACGCTGCGTAATCCCACGTTGGAAGACGGGAAGTTAAGGGTGTATATTTATTTATCTTTCCAATAAATATAGACTGCTGGGCAAGTCTGGCAAAGAACTTTGCATACAACGCTGATACATACTCTCATGTTGGAAGGCTTTTTTTCTTTTTGGCTTTGGAAAAGCAGGGGGGGGGGGGGAAAGGAGAGAGAGAGGGGGGGAGAGAAGAGCAGGGACAGGATCGGGAGGGAGTACTACTCCCGCGAGTGGGGTAACAGTAGTGTGGGCAGGGAGGCAGGGTTGGGGTCGCATGTCACACACTTTCTGCTACAGGGCTGACAAAGTCTTGATGGATGGGTCCCTCAACTCGCAGCGGTTCGGGTAGGGTTGAGCAATACCAGTCTGGCAGTACAACTATACTAAAAAAGTATTGCGATATTTGGTAGCAAGGTGGTGCTACGGTATTTTTTAAAGTATCGCGGTACACGGTACCATACTACTTAAAAAAAAAAGGTAATGTATTAGCCTACTCGTATTCGACCATTGACACCTTCTTCAGTAGTTTTAGATTCTTTTCTTAATTCTCCAGAAGTTTGTTTCCTCTTACTACAATTTTCTTAATATTTATTTTGTGACCGAGGTTGCGAACAGGGGCTCCTTTGAAATAATCAACTCTTCTGTTTGCCTAAATCCCGACTTTACCTCTTGCAAATCTCTTAACTTTCACAGGTTGTCCGTGACCAAAAATAATCTCCCAACTTTCCAAGGTATTCCAGGTTGTGACTTGTGGGGGAACTCTACATATGTTGCCATCAATGGCGTTGCATCGAAGTCGCTTGTCAGATCAGGTTCGTGGCCCATACTTTCTCTGCCCAGCAGATGCCTAAATTTCCGTAGCTTTCAGAAAAATTTGGAGGCACTACAGTACATCAATAATAACTGCTTTTCTTTGTCTAAACAATATGATGGCAAAGAGACTTGTATAAGTGAATATAAACCAACGGAATTCCCATTTAAGTCCAATTCCACTGCTAAAGCAAGTAATTTTGTTTGTGGCCTCAGATTTTAATATTCTAAGCGAAAAACACAGGCAATTTTTTTCGTTAATTATGACATGAGAAAATTCAAAACTCCTGAAGTTCTTAAAACAGTTTGTACGTAAACAATGTCGTCAACGTAATTAATGTGGACAGATCATAATAAGAAACACCTCAACTCCGAAAATGAATCCCTTGATTCTGAAAAGCCAGCCAGTACTTATGTACAGTGTCGAAACTTTAGAAACAAGCAAACATAACTTACGTTTTTATGAGTTTTTCGTAGTCTTTTATGGCATCTTCTATCGCTTGATTTTGTGGATTCGGAATTGTAGAAACACTGTAAAGAAATAATTTTAAATACCGTAAATCGTGTATTAAAAGCCCAGTTGAAGCTAAAGCCCACCCCCTAAATTGCTGTAAAGTCAAAATCATAAAATAGTGGAGTTAAAGCCCACCCCTCAAATTGTAGATTTTCTACAAAAAATTACCTAAAAGTTATGTGAATAAAGATAGTACTGCTTGCTATGTTTACTGGCTAACTTCTCCCTCCCTGTAGTAATAGTGGACTCTTGCTTTAGCTCCTAGCACCTGCACAAGGCGTCTCTCACCTAAGCCTCCTCCCTAACAGCAATTAAAGGGGTATAAAAATTGGTTTTTCAGAGATCGTTCAAAAGCTTCTCATTTTCTGCAATAGATGTCCAGAAAGGTTAGAAAATTGATAATGCGTGATTTAAAGCCCACCCCCTTATTTTTGCCAAATTAACTGCATAAGCCCATGGGCGTTTAATCCACGATTTACGGTAGTATATATATTTTTTAAATAGAAAAGTAACTGATAACCAACCAAAAGATTTGAAACAAGTTGAGTAACAGGAATGAGAATGCTCTCCCGGAAAAAAGTTTGAAAATGTGTTCCCTGATACCACAAAGAAATAATTTCAAAACAACAATAAAGTTGTGATGGTCAAGCTGCTAAACCTAGATTGTTGCCCTCTCAGCGCGACGTCACGGTCATAACCCTCAGCCGCAATATTTCAGTAGTTTAAACTGGCGGAATAGAAATTTCAGCTCAAATGTGGCTCCTCCGAAGCTTGGAGTCTCTCGCAATACAACACGAATCATGACAGGATTCTACCTCATGAACCCATGGACCAGCTTTTCCATCCATCAGGTTCCTCATCAGCAGACGATTTAGTGAGTAACTAACTTATCTTTACGTGCCACCAGCGTCGTGGAGCAGAACCGAAACCTAATTCTTGGTTTTTACTGAAAACCGATACTGAAACCGCTTCGGATTTTGCGTCGGTTTTTTGTACGGTGTTCGAAAAATCAAAAATTAATTAGCTGTTTTCAATTTTATTTAATAATTTATATTTTCTACATATAAATGACAGCAAAGCTCCTAGTCATTGAAAAGAAAATAGTAAAGAAAAATGGTGCCACAGCTAGACCCATGGTCAGTGGCGTAGCTATGTTAGGCGGGGTCAGTGGCAAATTAGCCCTTGGGGGGGGGG
>JAHWFP010147605.1:0-16679 GCA_023313725.1 Lithobius niger
TTGAGGTCAAAAAATTAAAAATTGTTTTATCGTGACCTTGCGGGTGTAGTATATTTATCTGGTAAGGAGGATTTATTCATTGCAACCACCTCCCCACAAAGTTAATCTCTGCTGCATGGTTGCATTCAGTTTATGATAATTATAATCCATCGGTGTTTTTCGTTATGCTTTACGGTTGTAGTGATGTTTTCCTGTTGTTCTGTGATGTTTTCTGTTCTGATGGTTGAAGAAATCAGTGCACATTCGAGAATCATAAAAATAAAACCAGTATCTGTTAAAAACTTCCGGTAGGTACAAAGAATTTTGTTTCCAGTATATTTTGTATTGTAAACAAAGTTTTAAAAATAAAATTGATACCTACACCAAAACTGCAGACGCACTTGTGCTCCAGTTTGGTTAATTTTCTGTGGCATGACTACACGTGAATTTGAAATCGTATACTTAATAAATTGCTGATGTTAATCTGTACGGGGCAAAATTATTTTTCGGCGAATTGGAAAAATGAGTTGTTATGAATTGTTAATGCGCAATTGATGTAATTGATCAAATGAGACCTTTTGCAGTACATGGTGTCACCAATTTCATGAATTGTTAATGTAATATCATAGTACAAATATTGTTACTGTGTATTGTAGTTTATTCTCTGAATCGGTAAATTGATAATGATATGAATTACTAATTCTTAATAATATTTGTTGCTCTAGCAACGGGTCGGGCTGAGGGCTGAGGGCTGAGGTCGGGCAAGGGCTGAGGGCAAGGGCTGAGGATAACAGCCAGCCACAATTTCATGTAAATACAGTGTACATAATACGGCCAAGGAATGGTGATGGTAAGAGGTTTGGGGACGCGAATGCCTTACCACCAAGGTTACACCTGCCAGGGACTCAAATGTCCTCGATGGCATCGCCAAACGTGCAGGACATGGGAAGGGTGTGAAAAGTGTTAAATGATGCTGTACAATTAAAAAGTGTAAACAGTGCTAAAATATTGTATGCTACGGTGAATACTAAATAGTAATCCGAGATCGAGAATGTTACTGTTTGACTGATATTTTATGTATATCTTGGCAAACGTCTATTTTTTTCCTTGTAATGTCCTTATACAGGGCGATTTAAAACATTAATAAAGCTAAAAGTTAAGTTAAAGTGAAACTTCGGATGATTTGCACAGCCTAATGATGAGAGATGCGAAAAAGTAATTTCAGGCGTATTGATATTGACATACGGCACCTTAGTGTGCAAAGTCAGTATACTCTTCATACAGATTAATTTTTAGACTTCGAACTACGCCTATACACTTTTAGTGCTGGAAACAAATTACCACTTCTTGTACCACAATTTTACGGAAAATTTTCAACAGTCAAAACAAATATATAAAAAAATCAGGTAACAATAAGAAGGAACAGCGTTCTGCCTGTGATGTGATCGTATAGATGTTCCTTTTTATCACTGTGTTCATGTATTCATGTATTTGTTTTGACTAAAGACTGCCAGCGTGCGGAACGAATATAGTTATGCAGTGCAACGGACGTGCTTGTTTGTTCCGAGTTTTATGTTCTATGACGACGCTGATGCTAGAAATTTAACGAAATAATTTTTTTTTTAAACTTTTTGAAACGTGTTTTTATGTTACACGTGTAGGTTATTGCAGAGATAGCATTATAAATAACAAGAATAAAAAGTACGTTTACGGTGCTCATTCACAATTCAATGTAGCTTATACTTAAATACCGTAAATTCTCTATTTGTAGTTTAGTGGTTGAAAATCGAACCATTTTGACCTGGTTACAATTAGAGACCGGCTACTACAGAATTTAGAAAGGAAATTTACGGCATCAGTACATACGTTTCTGACATTTTACGGACATGCTCCTTTAGCTTATAGAATTTTTTGAAAATCAAGCCATTTTGATCCTGGTACAACAATTAGTGACCCGGCTCTAGAGACTGTGGCTACTAATAATTATATCAAAAACCAAAACTGGTAAAAGGGACCGACAAGTTCCGAATGGTTCGGCCCTTCAAAGGAGTGATATCAACGCACCAAAACATTCGCTAACTTAACCGCACCCAATAATACTTTGGTCGTTTTGGTTTTTGATATCATATCACTTATTATTTTTTTTTAATTGTGTGTTAGACTCAACTCAACTAGCCTGCAGATGTGTAATAAAATGTCACGTCTACCTTGAGTGGTAATTTTTCTAATAGTTAAATTTCGTATTTCACTCCTTCGAGAGAACGAACCATTCTCAACTTAGTCGCCTCTGTATCAGTTTTTGGTTTTGTTTTGAACTTGTTTTTCATTTATTTTTTATTTCGTTCATATCACTCCTTTGTTCGGCTGAGCCATTCTTGGTGCCGGGCCTCTTTACCAGTTTTTGGCTTTATTTTGACATTTTGTTTGTTTTTCGTGAACTATATCCTAATTCGTGATTGACAAAACTTCCGGCTCAGCTACAATTAAGGACCTGGCCACAAATAGTATAGATTTACGGTAGATTTTTTTTCTATTTAACTCTTGATTTTAGTCATACACTTTGATATAATACTTCAGTATCGACGGTGCAGCTGCGAATACGAGTGCCGCCTCTCAATGTGAATTTTTTGGCTCGAAAACAGAAAGCGCATCTGAGTAGTTTATAGAGGGCCCTTTTTTTTAACGGAACGTTTTGTAGGATGTATGATAGTTTTAAACATGTTTTGAAAGTTTTTAACTACCTTTAAAGGTTTCAATGAAATAAAACTCACTTGTAACTCTTCATTCCCCCAAAACTAGCTAGCAAATGGATCTTGCGTCCTTTTGTGGAACTATGTCAACCGGGACATTAAACACGATGGGTAGTTAGTAAATTTAAAATAAAATAAAATAAAAACAAAACAATAACGAAACAAATTCAAAATAGTTTTTTTAATTTTTATTTTCGGCTAGTAAAATTCTTTTTATTTTTGTAGTCATGACAAGCAATTTGTTATTTTCTTGAAAATGGCGCATGTTTGGTGCCGAAACGTCACTGTAATGTTTATTTCACTCCTCTCATTGGCTATGTTATAGCAATGGTGGTTAAGGTTGTGTTAGGTCAACAACCTTAGTCCGTATTTCATGAGCGGAACGATAACACGGTGACACGTTGTGTCAAGATGGTGAATCGTTGAGTCGAATTGCGTTAATTTTCAGTTTTTCAATTAATTTTCAACGTCTTACCGTGTCCTAACACCGTCATTTCGTGTAGCAGTTACGTCACCGTCGTGTGTTACTTCAATTTATTTCATGTAATTTCAGTCGTTTAGAGCTGAAAGTTCCAAATACAGAATGAAAAAAAAAGCTTTTTAAATTGTAATCAACAGCAGAGTAGCGAATAAATGGGCACAAAATGAACAAAACAAGTTTTAAAGCTAAATAAATGTCAGAAGACAGCGAAAAAAGTTACAAACAACCTATGTAACCTACTGGCGTAAATTACGTTGTTTCTCTTCAACAACGCGTATTAATGATCAAACACCAATATTAAGTATATTCGTCAAAAGCACCTAATTTCATTAAAGACCGCAAGTTAGGTATTAACACTAAGTTTTAATATTTTGGACATGCTAACAAGATTGTTCCGAAATGACGGTGTTATAAAATTCCCAACACCAATATCACTGTTTTAAGTTAACACGAGGCTAATCCTCAGGGGCGTTATAAGTTAACACTAGGCTAATCCTTAATAGGGGTGTTATAAGTGCAGTGTTTAAAAAAATTGCAAGAAGCTCGATGTCAGTAAATCAGTAAGAAAAAAAAAACCTTTTGCAGCTTTTTTTCAAATTTCTTTTGTTTTTTAAGTTTATTGTGTAAATATTTGATGATTGGTTGATTGTTTGCGTAGTACTTGGTAGACTGTAAATGTTTGTGCTTTCGACTTGGTTGTTAATAGGTTGAGGAAGAATGGTGATACCACCAGAAAACGTTCGAAGAAAACACGCGCAGGTCAAAAACGAAGGATGTTTACGCTTACTTATCGCTAAATGACGTTTGTTTACCACTAATTTAAGTTTTTTTTTTACCACATAGCTACATTTGTTGTTTTACTTATCAATTGTACTATAAAATCTCGTATACTGCAGTCATTCATCTGCGTTTATTTGTACTTTTAGCGCGGCTAATCTTAAAATGTTCTTCGGAATTATGATTCCCACAATACATTAAATCTCATGCAGCTCTTGAACAAGTTCGGCATAGATGTCCAAAAAAACATGGACGCCTATAAATACCTGCCGTGTGCAACTAGACGAGAGAGACTAGACCTACATTCCCTACACGGTGGAGACTCACATAGAGAAAATATTCAATAGGAGCTCTATTTAAAATTCCTAGATTCGAATTCCGTGGCCCTTCATTTAAAGAACTGTTCAACATACAACTAAGTTCCATTAGTTATCAACAAATCAAGAACTAATAGGTTCTCTACACTTAAAGACTTATTTATTTTTGGAATTCCTTAGTCACAGCGCCTATATCAACACTTTCAAAAACTGTCTGGACCGGCACGTAGCTATAAATACAAGTTACAGACTGGTAATATTATGTTTACACTGAAACACTTTAGTGTCTGTATCCCATGTAAGTTCAACCATCTCTCCCACTTCAATTCCAGTTTCTGTAATTTTGCTATTTATGAATTATTATTAGAGGATGTATTGAACCAAATCCTATTCGTTCTCCATTGTATATGTTTGTGTAAGAGTTCTATCTTAGAACTATACAATAATGGAATTATTTAAATATATGTTATTACAGAGTTCTAAATGTAAATTTCCTGATTTTTTTTACAAATGTAAAAAGACTACAATGAATTCTCCGAGTTGCACAAACGTAAGTAATTACAATGCAACATGTTGACTATATTTATACTATAAAGCATTTTTACATTATGTTATAACAATGCTCTAAATGAAATTGTTTCATTTTTCTAAATCCATCGGAAATTCCTAGATTCTTTTACATTTCACAATCAACGTGAGCACGAGGCATCACAGGGTCCTTCTCTCCCGAAAATGCCAGGGGTGGCTGAGGCCGGAATCGAACCTGGGACCTCTGGGACATGAGACGGTCATGCTAACCACCAGGCCACCTTGCCCCCATTTGTGGTGCATGAGGATGATTTTATACGTTGTATTTTGCTGTACAGCCAACTGCAGTGTAAATCGAAGTAAAGGAACATAGGAACATCAAGGCGTTTCCCGCTTCGCTATCTTTAAAATTGTTTAGTAATTAAAAAAAAAATTGATCTCATGAATCCCACAAGGTTTTGCGTTAAGTTTAGACCTTTTCACCAGCTTTTATAACAAGTTAAAACAAAAACCCTCTTCAAAACATTAATAGCATGGAGCTATATCGTGTTGGCGTCTCGTTAGAGCCACTACTGCAATGTTAGGCGAAGCTAATCAAGCTTCTTAAAAGAACATATACCATCTCACTATATTCGAGCATCCTGCGCAAAATAGGTTTTGCAACATTTACATAGGTTAGAGTGAACGTAGCAAAACCGTTTCTTACGAGAGGGAAAATGAATGCCTTCGCAACATTTACACACGTCTGAAGTAATGTTGCAAAACTGTGCTATACAGACAAACCAACCGGGAGGAACGTACCTTTAAAATCGTTATACGACCACGGTTTTAGGTATCCAAGTAAACATTAACTTCCAAAAACATAACTTATTAAGGGTTCCCGTCAACCTTTTTCGCCATTTGAAGGTGTGATATAGAACGTCAAGTTCTTTTGCCAAGTTTATCCCACGGATTAATAGTTCGAACGTTAAATAAAAATCGAACGTTAGTTCGAACGTTAAAGTGCGATGTAAAAATTGCTTATTACACATTTAGCGTTCGGAAGTCTTAGTCTCTGGGATTTACGTGGTGAAAGAAATTGACGTTTGATAACACACCTTCAAACGGCGAAAATGTTTGGCGGGAATCCTTGGCAAGTGTTTTGTGGAGATGTTGCATCTTTTTTTGTTTCTCCAAATTGATAAGGCCTTTGCAACATAGCATTAACATGGAACTAGCAAGCGTGTTAATATATCGTTAAGCAATTGTATGTACCACCAGTGTCCAAGTAAACACTCACACAACATAGCTCATCATTGGGCTTATAGCATAGAAACCAAGTTCATAATGGTGGTTGAAAATTGAATTGAATTCTTTGGCCGGTATCGGGGTGTTACGGCTAGATACAGTGGCTTTTTTTTTTTCATTTCATGTAGCTCGGCTTTCGCTATTTTAGTTCGGTATCGTTTTAAAATGGATCTTTTGATTACCTAAGAAGGTCGCAATTATCAAAATTAGTTTTAGCAAGTAGAGAAATTAAAAAAAAATTATTATCGTGCTTTTATAGTTCAAAATGTATCTCATAACGCCCTATTATCATAGCATTGGCAGTGGTCAGTGGGACGAGACGGGATTAAGGTTCAAATTATTTAAAATTTGCCCGTATTAACATTTCAAAAATTTCCGATATATAATACTATCCTTTTAATCTCACTGGCGTCACTGTACTAAAGAAAAAAAAACGATAAATGAACTTTTATTTTTCAATGTTAAAATGGTTGTGATTAATAATAAGGGACAATGAAAACCAGTAGCGTCCACAAAACCCCCGAGAGGGCAGGGGCAACTTTTAGTAAAAGGGCACAGTAAGTTTTAGTGGACATTTTTTCTGGGAACTTTTTTTTGCTCTATCTTTTTACACTTTTTTTTTTACCCTTTTCTTCCCCTTTCTTAGCTTTTTTTGCCCTTTTAAGCGTTTTTAGGCCCTTAGGTCTTTCTGAGGCACCATCGCGCCAGCAAATGTCCGTACAAAAACGCCATTTTTGTTTTTTACAAAAGGGCATTTTGCGAAAGGGGCAGGCGTTGTGCCCCCCTCCCCCCTCCCCTCGTGCACACCATTGGTGAAATCACAGGCATGAAAGTCTTCCTCGTTTCAACTGATTTCCTCGTTTTTTATCCTTGCGAACCTCCTGAAAATGTATTAAAAGCCCTAGAAATAGACAAATGTGGCTGCTTTTCCTTGTATTCAAGCAAGAGTGACTTTCATGCCTGGGACACGGTCCACAGATTTGTACCAGCTTAACCTTCGCACGATTTGTTTACCAACGAAAACATATTTTATTTTATTTTTGACTAACAAATACTAACAGTAACAAATACTAACAGTGCACAATTTTATACAGGTTGAGCTACTGTACTTTGATGAGTAACGTACTGACAGAGGCGGACTGGCAGCCAACAGGCGCAGGTCCCGGATCTTCAGGGGGCACTTTTGCTACGGTTCAGGGAAATTCAGCTAGGGGGCCTGGGAAGTGCTTGTAAGCTCCCCCAATGGGGTCCGGGGCAGAGCCCCAGAAGCTGAAGCATTTTACGCTATTTTAGTACCTGTTTCTGGCTTCCAGCGAGCACTAAAATAGTGTAACAGAGCAAATATTGGTGATTTTTCTTATTCGTTCTTTAGGATGACAGGTTTCGGACTAAACTTAATTGTGACTACATCGTGTTTTTTTTTAGACATTTTCTTACCAAATTAAATTAAGCCGAGTTCAGTTTAGAAATTTATAAACAGTCCCATAGCTATATAGCCATTGACGATTGGGGGGTTGGCTTCAGTATACATTTTGTAATTTTAGGCTATAATGAATGACGGGCGATGAACTGCTATGTTCAAGTATGGGCTGTAGGGAAGGGGTCAGCTGCCGGAGGCAGAAAATTTTTTTTAAATGGACTGTCGAAAGGTGAAAACTTGAGAAATCTTTTGCTCAGTTTTATCCCAAACGACTAGGCCGATAGAGGGATGGAAGGGGCGCCGGCGGCCTGGGGCGCTGGTCCCATTTGGGACCTTGGGATCTGGGCCAGTCCGCCTCTGCGTACTGATAGTGCACAGCATCTTAGAGTGGACCTGACAATAGATAGATAGATAGATAGATAGATACGTTTAATTCACGTCAAAGGATTTCATAGCATTTCTAATACACTGGCAACGTTCTTCGAACAGTGAAAATCTGCGTTGCGGAGTGAACTTGCGTTCAACACAGAACAATTAAAAAAGTGATTAGTAACATTCCCCTTAGGCTTTAAGCTATGGTCGTGTGATTTGAATCTGACCGATTTAAGTCATTTGATTTTTTTAAATCAATTATTTGGCGTTTTTTTTTTTACATCATTGATTTACATAAAAGTGTAAAAACTACTAAAAACGTGCCAACTCACCCAAAAAATATATGTTGAAATTGTAGAACGCAACAAAAAAAACGTGCGCCGAACTAACATCCTTCAGGTTGAAAGATTCGACCTCTGCTTTAATAAATCAAAACAGTGCTAGCATGAGAACCATCGTAAACCTTCACACCAGATACGCATCGATACTTATTGGCTAAATAAATAAACACTCATCGCTGCAAATACTGTAAAGGTAAAAGAGAAATAGGGCATCAGCGAAAATCGTACACTATAGAAATAACGTGGTGCAGTAAGACACCTTTCTGCACTTACGTTTCGTAGGAGCGGCGTGACCCGGATTCGAATTGGCAAACCTGGCAGGCCACCAACACATAACTGCTAATACTGCCTTTACTAATATGGCAGCTTATTTAATTATTTACAAATGAAAGTGTGGAGCCTTCCATATATTACGTCACGCTTTTTTTCCTATTTTGAAACAACTCCTACCCCTTTATCACAGATTTCATAAAATTTAAAACACCACCCTGATAATTACGTCACACTTTTCCAACAACCTCCCCCCCCCATATAATTTTCAAAGTACTTTGCTTCTACATACGTCAATTGTATTTTTTTTTCAAATGCCTTAAGGGGCCACGGATTTAAAACTTGGCATTTTCTATGTGTATAAATGGAATCTGAATAAATCTGAATCATTGTTTCCCTAAATAATACGCCAAATAAGTAAGGTGACGTACGTTAAATTGTGATTTTGAAATATAGTTTTTTTAAGTGCTTATTATTACTAAATTACTACGTCACATTTTCGAACCGGATTCCTTCTTGTCTCACAATTGTCACAATAAAGCAACCACCCACCCATCCCTCAAGTGTGACGGAATATATGGTCCCTGTGATCCAAGATCAGTGGTTATAAATACATGGTAGATTTTCTAAAATTCTTTTTCACACCCTAAATTAAAAAAAAAAACCAAAAAAAGGTGTTATCGCGGTGGTAAGGTGGGAGAAGAAACTTGTAATACATTTCAAAATTATTAACCTAAAACTGGAGATGTTCTATTTTTTGTCAAATGTTAAATTACTGCTTCATTGTCAATAAAATAATATAAACTGAGTGATTTTAAAATCATTATTGTATGATTTTTTCCAACTCTGCCGAATCAATAAACAAAAACTGAACGTTAAATGTTAAGAGTGGGGGTCTAAAAGTGGCTGCACGGACAATCTTTGACAGTAAGAGTTCTACGACGTCAAATTTCGTCGGTAAATAGCTGGTGAGTTAGACCCATACCCAGTGGTCTCTTTAAGAACACGAAAGCAACAAATTGACGAACAACTGAAGCTGTAGGAGATGATGTAAAGACGCACCGAATTATCCAGTGGTAGTCAGGCGTTCGCTTTCCTGCTTTACAATGAAAAGTTTTACTTCGGTTTGGTAACACGACAACGTATTCGCGGCAGAGAGTATTAATGGTTGTCGTCAAATACCTTAATTTACGAAATGTCTGTAAATATTCGTTAAAAAGCATCTACAGTTAAAATTCGTATGTTAAAGCGTCTTTAATACCATAAAAAACGTGGTCCATTCGAATAGGCTAAAGTAGATTTACAAAGTTGGATTTACAAAACTTAACACAGTCACTGAGCTAACCACCGGGTAGCAAGGGTATAATGCTTACCAGCCTCGATTTGGTTGAAATTGTACTGTGAAACTATATTACTATATTTGTTACTATATATGTGTGAAAAAGGCTATGGTGTGATTTAATGGTTCACAAAGGTTTAGGTGTGATTTAAGTTAAAACCCATGGAGCACTATGTATTACCGAATTGTAAAAATACCTAATATTTCGAAGATTAAAACTTGTCTTCATTTTCAAACGAAAACATTAAAAAACACAAGACACAACACTACAGAACTTTCACCAGGGACACGCCATTTTGGAAAAGTGGATGTGTGCAAAGGATGACGGGAGTATGGTGGACTAGTCCACATCTTCCCCACCACTCCCATCATCCTTTGCACACATCCACTTTTCCAATATGGCGTGTCCCTGGTGAAAGTTCTGTAGTATTATGTCTTGTGTTTTTTAATGTTTTCCTTTGAAAATGCAGACAAGTTTTAATCTTCGAAATATTAGGTGTTTTTAAATTTCGTGTAATACGTAGTGCTCTATGTATTTTTACTTAAATCTAATCCGCATTTTCTAAAACTTGTTTAGGTGTGATTTATTGCGTTTATGTAATTACAACGTTACTAATTACAGTCGTTAGCTAATTAGCTTATTATTGATGGTGGGACACTTTAACTTATTACATCATCATTGATCCACTTGGCCTCCATGGAACTTGCTTCAACTATATTACATACTTGACCATTACTTCAATAACCGTTGTCATTTTTTTCTCTTTTTTTCCTTGTTAATGTGTGTGTTGATTTTTTTTTTGTAAACTAGTCTTGCACTGTGTATCGATTGTCAATAAAATAAAGTCAAGCCTCTTAATGACGAAAGTTGACGTGTCCTTTACTGTCAAAGCATGTCCGTGCTCCTAAAGTTCGACTTTTAGAACCTTACTCTTAACCTTTAACGTTCCATTTTTGTTTATTAATCCGTGTTCATTAGAGAATTGAAGATTATTTTAAAAATAAAGCAATTGACATTGCTGCCTGTAACGAGGAAGAAGGTACAATTCACCCAAGATGGTTGATCTTTACGTCTTGTTTGTTTTTAATTTCGTAAAGTTTTCATATTTTAAGCTTTGTAATGTTTGGCTTTTAATTATTTATTATTTTTATTTATTTTGTCTTTTTCAATTCCTATTCTTGATTTTTTTCCCCCAGCCTTAGCATTAGTCGGATAAATAAAGCCACCTCTTTAACGCTGTGGAATACTAAGTATAGGCTCTCTCAGCGTTCAATCCGTGTGATAATCACTTTCTATACTCCTTCAGTGACTAGCTTTAGTCGTATAACTTTGTATCAATCTGAGTTACTAGCGTTAAATGACATACTTTCCAGTGAGTTTTTGACGTTCAGGAATCCAAATTACAGTCGGTTATAAATTTGGTGTAGTGGAACATCAAAAATTAGCGAAAATGCAACGTAATCATTTTCGGTCTCACTATTTTCGGAGGTTAGGTTTTTACGGTTATAAAATCCGAACCCGCTCAGCTCTAAATTCTTCAACCAACCTTTTACAATTTTTTGGTAGATCTAGCACTACAAATAGATTTGATGAATATATCCTTCAACAGTTACATCACCTTAACCGTCTTTCACCTTACCTCACTTGAAGTGCTTGAATTTGTTTAAAAAAAATCAAGGCCTTGGAATTCCTTGAAATTGTTGGCTACACACTTGAAAGGCCTTGAATTTAATTTTTTTGTCATGATTTAAAATAATGCATGATAAAGACAAACTTGCCATTTGAATTAAATAACGTACACGTTTGTTGTAAAATGTTGAGCTTATCTTTTAAATTTTGTTCCTCCACGTATTTTCCTCAGTTTTTCAGGCTACCAGACTGTTAAAACGATTCAAGGGGGGGGAGGGGGGGAGTTGAAAAAAAAATGTACATAAACTACCCTGTCTGGTAAAATTCGAGCCAAAGCAACTGAATCAAATCTATAACAACACAGAAAAAAAAACTTTTTTCTTCCGGCTTATTTTACCGTGGCTTTTTTTTCCTTTGGCTTGTTCCTACGGTTTTTTCCATTGGACTTTTTTTCCACTGCTTTTTTTCATCATGTGCACGAATAAAACCGGAACATTTTAATGTTTTGTGATATGTTGTTGTTAAGTTTGTTGCTTAATAAAGGTCTTTGAAAAAATTAGTCTTGGAAAAGTCCTCGAAAAACATCATATTGGTTTTGGAAAGGTCCTTGAAAGTGATTGAAATTGTTCATGTGTGATCTGGTGCTAACCCAGAACGAAGAATTACAATGAAGCTATTTCCGTTTCTTATCTAATTCATTACCATGTATAAGGAATGAAAACGACTGTATAAATGTTCTGTGTGTTCTCAGGATATTGGCTCGTAACACTTTAGTTGGCTCACCCTGTATATTGTTAATTTACCTTAAAGGTGCATTCTGCCTGTCTTATATCAGCTACGCGCAGATCGCAACCGCGCATGTTACCATCGCAACGTTTCGCGAGACTCGGCGTAGTAATACAAGGCCAACTAAGATAGTAGCAGCGAGGAACGCAGCTATCTTAGTTAGCCTTGGGCGTGGTAGACGAAGTCACGATACAGCATGAACGCAAAAATTGAGTCGTTGCAAACCGGAAAGATTTTTGTATTTTAACATCACACTTTATAATTTGTATGCTAGTACCTTATAATTGTTCTTCGGCGACCTATTGGCATAAATAATTTTAACTTTTACCGCATTAGTCATTTAGATTTGTGATTTCATGGTAATTATTAGCAAACGATTAAAAATTAGTACGTCCACACACACACAGATGAAACGTCATGGTTATTGTAAGCACGCAAAGAATCATCGCAGGATGCTATTAAATTAGTTCCCAATATGCAACAGAAAATCTCCTCGACTCCACATTTTAAAACGGATTTTTAGCAATGGAATGAATGACTAACGGTAAGTAAATAGAACTTTGGGGCCGTACTTGTAGACAATCGAGAAAAATGGCGTTGGGAGGAATGTACCTTTAATACTTTTTGTGAACCTGTTAAAACAATTATTATTGAATTCTTTACCATAAATTGTTTATGTCAGGTTATCAAATTCTAAGTGTTTTCCAGTAATTCTTTAAGCCATCTGGTTACTTTTAAGTCTAGTTGGTGTATATCCGAGTTATGCCGACTTCCATTTGCAACTGAAGTCAGCATAAATTTCCGTGAATGGAAAGCACGGACGGACTGGATTGGTCTAACCTTGAACATAAGGCGAAACAACACACGTGGTGGCAGACTGATTTTTCTTTCGATGTGTGGCGGAAAATCTGATAACCCGTTGGAAAGGGTAACCAAATTGGACAACATTTATAATGTCCGCAGCCTATCTTGAGTTCTCCCCAGAACGAACACAGATAATCGATTGTACGTTTTTGGCAGCAGAGTTCCTTGTTGATATCCAAGATGGTTACAAAAACAATGGCGGCCGTCGATTAAAGCCACCCCCTCCAGGAAGACGTAGCCGCTCATAAAATACCTGCAGGACTCAAGATACGCCGCGCACACAATAGTGATTATGTACTGAAATTCCGGAATAAGGGCGTGTTTACGCAAGGACAATTTTCTCGCTTACTAGTTTTTACTTGGTCAATACTAAATCTGCTGGCTGCTTCTCGCCTTTGTCGGAGAATGCGACTTTCAAGTTGTCTATACGTAGTAACCATGGCAACAACGCGGACGCAATTTTCTCCTTGTGCCTCGCGACACGACGTACGATGCTTGCAACATGACAGCGTCGATTTATGACAACAAGAAAACAATTTTTACTGTAGTACACGATGACGGACAGATTCCTGAATACCGGCATTCGAAGGTTTGTCTTTGAATCGATAACTCCGAAATGGACGCCGTGTTGGATTTTGAATTCTCGCTGCGAGTACTATTTATTCTACCGTCATTTGATCACTGCTAGAAGCTGTTTTTTCAGCGAGCATAGCAAATTTTGGAAATAGCGTGAAATGGCAACAATGTTGTACCAATGTTTAAAATGACTGTAGCACTTGTTCTTTGTCCGTGTTGTTATTTATAATACATTTAATTTGTTGTCTATTACCGCAATCATTTAATAGAAACGGGAAATTAATCGTAAATAAATAACGGTTGCCTAGCAAATAACTTTCGGCGAGCGAGAAGGTCTTGTTGCGTAAACGAGCCCTAGGGGTTGAGTGGTGTATGAGCATCTACCCGTTGTTGGAATTAATTTTTTAAGCTGCTAAATTGTGAAGGTTTACGGTATGTGAATGGGAATTAATGTTGTTAAGTATAAGATCAAGAACAGAAATATGGAGTTGGTATTTGGGTTTTCCATGAAGGTCAACAATGGATGAAACGCCTTTATAAATTTTAAAATGCTGCTTCGCAGTGAAGTAGAGCAGAGGGCAAGACTCGTCGATCATTTTTTTTCTAAAAATGTGTAGCTTAGGTTATTATCAACACCATTCATTAAAATGTCGCACAAGGAAGTAGCAATAGGTCTGCCCATTAGGATGCCATTGTGTTGGCAGAAGCACCATTTTTTATGCTGGATTAAGGTAGTGACAAAATTGAGTTTAATAGCAGCCAGAAATTCATCAATCTCCCATCCAAGCGGATTGAAGGGAATGGGGGCGTGTTTAGGGGTGGCACGATAATCGATAACGCCATAATATCGCGATAATATTTTTTCCATTATCGTATCGCATTTTTTCGGATTTATCGAATTATCGTGCAAACCTTGATGATTACGAGCTAGAAACAAGCGGTTTGCGGCACTGCATGCGAAATTACAAGGGCTCTCCAACCAAGCTGATTGTAGAGTTAGTTTAATGCAAACAATATTTAAGGATTAAAGTATAGCAGCACAACTGATTAATTGTTTCTACATGATGAGGAAGTGATGGGCAATGACAAGTGCATTTTCATGTCTATTGGCCGAATGGCGAGTGACACATAATTTACATTCGTGAAATTTGCACTGTAGGCTTCAGCCAAAAATTTTTTTAATTAACAAAATTAAAAATGGTTATTCTACCCTCAGAATTGTTTTCAATCGAGATATTATCGATTATCGCGATAATTTATAAAGGTTTTATCGGGATAAACAGCAGCGGTCAGTGGAAGGAATCACGGCTTTTGCATCAAACGAAACCCAATTACAATCAGGTGGAGTTTTAATTGGCTGTATGTCCTGATAAGAGAAAAGGTTTTAGGGTTAATGTGGTTCCCTTTGACCAGTTGTTTAAGAATTGGAGCAATACTTTCACAAGACTAATACTATAGGTACTCTCTTCACCCTGGTTAAAAGACTGATCTCATAATCTGGTTTATGGGTCTTCTTTCATGGGAAGAGCAGAGGTAGGTGATCGAATTATTTTATATTATTTCAGGGTTTCCGGTTGAAGTTTATGTTGATCGATCAGATGGTCCAGGAATTTGTTTATTTTTGCGGTGTGTCGTGACATGGGGTTGTAGACTGATATAACGCAGGTGTCTGTCTACATCGGTGGGAATATCAGTTTCGAATATTCTGGAGGCGTTGCAGTGTGGAAAATGATTAGAGAGAATACGTCTTAATTTACTGAGAACAATACCACCAGCTTCTGTGCGCGAACAGACAAAAATAATTCCCGATTTTATTAATAGCGGCAACGAGTTTTGGAGTAACATTTTTAGTATTGGGTTGACAAATATACTTCGGATCAGAAGATCATAATTTGATTTCTTCTTACATCTAACTTAGTGCGATTGAAGCAAGGTTGATTGAGAAAGGAATCGACGGGCGAGTCGATGAAAACGAGGAGCCTGTTAGCTATGAGCAAAATTTTCTTGCTCCTTTAAGTGAATTTTTAAGTTTTTATCCAGAAGTTGGTGAAATTTGGTACTCCGTTTGTTGTAGAGTGAGGTTGACATTTGTTGTAATGGCATGTTGAGGTAATTTAAAAGATATTTAAATAGCGTGGCAAATAAACTTGAAATAATAAAGTTTAATTGGAAGTTTTAGTCTTAAGTGCATGTGGAAGAGGAAACGTAATCGTTGGTTTGCTTTGCACTGTAGATAGTGGCATTTTACCAGCTTTAGAAAAAGTGTGTTGACACGAATTTAAATGGATTTAAATTTGGACTTTAAAGAGGTCGCAATAACTAAAAGAAATGAGCAGATTTTTGAGGAAGCGAATTTTCTGTTTCAGTGTGTGAATTTGCGTAGCAGACCACGGATGAAGTCTTAAAGTTTGGGAAATGGATGGTGAAATTTCAATTGAGAATGACAGAAACTTGGTGGGCAGGAATATGCATGTTGAACATGCATTCCCAAATGGGTCAAAGGTCTGATTAAAATGACGGTAACACAAAAATGACAATTAAATGACAGTAAAACAAAAATGACACTTAAATGACAATAACACAAAATGTAGCATAAAAGAACACATGTATAAAAATACAACTCCTCGATGTGTCGCGTTAGACCTACCTCATTTTCAAGAGTGCATGAAAAAATGCAATGTTCAAATACCGTTTTGGATTACTAGTCACACAAAGAAACAGAATGTCTCTCGTGACTGGTAAAACTGGCGGGACATGTAATCAAATTTGGGTTCATAAATCAAACTTCAGAATCAAGGAGAACATCAACTCAATGGTTCAACACTGGAAAAAAAACCGGACATCAACCCAACAGTACTGGTGCCGTACTGCATCAAATTCCACATTTCCGTAACTATATAGACTAACAGCCGTATATTCCAGAAATCAACTCAAGCATCGAGTGCGAGATGGCAAATGTGAG
>JAHWFP010147605.1:19807-34213 GCA_023313725.1 Lithobius niger
TCCCCCCCCCCCCCCCCGGCCCCAAATGATGATTGGTCCCGTACGGATCATTGAAAAACTAGTAAAGTCATGCAAAAATAAAAAATAAAATTGATTCCAGTCCTGGAAAAGTACTGGAAAAATTCCTCACGTCCTTTAAGAATTAGGATGTTTGACGCTCTCCAAGTCGACGCCAAAGTGCCAGAAGGAGAGAAGGGCCATTTTGTTAGGTGATTCCATTAGGAAATTCTTAGGGTCTTGCACATGCCACAACTAACATGAGTATGACGCCACAGGGGTGCTGTGGTCCGGCTTGAGTACTTGTGGTCAGGCTTGAGGACTACTGGAATTGTGCGATAAGTTTTTTTTAATAAACACTCAAACGAGATATTGCTGAGATCGTTCTAAAAACGGTAATCTGTTTTTAAGACTTGGTGCAATTTACCTTGACTCACACACTGTAAACTAATATAACTTAAATTCTTGCATGTAAATTACAGTAAGCCTTAAATAAATCCGGATGCAAACCTATTTACGTTGTCTTTTGGACTTAAATATCAGACTGCCTGAGCGGGGAATTGAACTGTCGAACTTTATAATCAAAGGCCGAAGTCCTACGGCTGAGCCATACTGACACGGCTGTGAGGTTTGCATCCGTATTTATTTAACCATACTGGAGCCCATTTGGCTTTCCATCCTGTTTAATATTTTGTTTCATGCTTTATTTGTGTGTTCCATTCGTTTCACTTGGTGTGCGGCACGCAAATAAACGTCCCTCCAGTGGCGATTGGAAAGTGTATATTTGTATGCATAAGCGTGCGTGTTAAATGCTGTCTATGGACGTTTCCTTTTAGGTCGTGTCAGTATGGCTCAGCGGTAGGACTTGGGCCTTTGATTGCGAAGGTCGTGGGTTCGATTCCCCGCTCAGGCAGTCTGGTATTTAAGTCCAAAAGGCAACGTAAATAGGCTTGCATTTGTATATTTATTTAACCGTGCTCGATCCCATTTGGCTTTCCGTCGTGTTTAATTACAATAGGCCTATTGCTGTAACAAAAAATAATAATAATTGGAATGACGTAATGCTATCTACCAGGCTCGCTGTCAGTGACTTCATTGTCCTTTCGTGTCCTTTTGCTCCCGTAAAGAATTATTATTTATTTATTGTTATTATTTATTTATTTATTATTATTATTTATTATTTATTTATTATTATTATTTATTATGTATTAATTTTCATTTTTATTTTTAAGTATTGGAAACAATAGAAATTGAATTATTATTCTTTGTGACTGCGTCAAGTTGATCACGATATAAAAAAAATCCTTGAACTTTTTATAAAAAATTGTGAGAAAACTGGAAAACTTCTTTAACTTTATTCAGAATAATGCGTGTAGTGGTGACAACTACATTCTAACAAATACGCAGGCTTCTTGTCATAAACTTTACAAGTAACAAATACAAATACATGGCACATACATATAGTAGATGGTGTCGGCCAGTCAGCTATACAGCTTTTTGTAGGCCTGAGCGGCAGATGTTAAGTGGAAGTTACCACCATTGTGAGTTGTTTTTTTGCCGCAGGAGGTAGGAAACCGGAGTACCCGGAGGAATCCCTCATGCAACGGGCAGGGAACAACCGGAGAAAAACCCGTACGTATACACTTCCCATCACCAGAATAGAACCCAGGTCAGTAAAAAGCCAGAGATGTACAGCTGGGATCAAGACCCCTTCGAATCTGACGCTCCAGTGCTCGTGGCTATACCGTGCATCCAAGTTGACAATAACACCATTAGTCTTTGCAACCCGAAGGAATAAGTACCCATTAGGAAAAGTATGTGCAAATCTTACAAAAATATACAAGAGTTAACGAATCATGCAATGTGGCAGAGCTTTTTATGCAGTCGTATCACGCAGATAATGCAAATCGTGCAAGAATCTACACAAAGGCTGCAACAAATCATGCAACAATATCACTCTTAAAAGTACAGCTACATCACGCTACTGTGTTTGCGAGGGCAAATAAATTATATTTGCAAGAATAAACAAAGGTAATGAATCGTGCAATATGGCAGAAATTTTTATGCATTATGGCATTCAATCCCGGTACCCCCCCCCCCCCCCATTTTTTGGTCTCCCCCCAAATTCCGGGATTTTCGGGATTGAAAATGGGCTAAATTCGTGTAAAAATACGTTATAAATTAATACTTAATATAACGATAAAATTACCTCGCTTCTCCTTTTCTCCTGTCTAGACGCTAGGAGCGTCGGTCGGAAAATACATAAGGGCACGTTTACGCAACGACTCGCATTTGCATTCACGCAGCAGAATTTAATCGCGATGGGAAAGGTGTCACCGTAGTACCAACACAGCCTGGATTAGCTAAACATGACATCGTTTGAGAAAATGCTTGCAGTCTTATAATCCGTGACAATAAGATAAAACAATCAATTCCTCCCGGCGAAATAATTTTCTCAGTCTTGTATGAACTCGCACTGTTGACTGTTGTCCTTGCGAGCCGGCAGAGCTCTGCCGCCATGTTGGAATTTCAGATGATTTCTATCTTCTAGCTGCGAGAATGTAAAGGCGAGTCGTTGTGTAAAGGCACCGTAACAGCGTCTAAATTCTAGGCCACTGAAAATTTCGTCAATGGCCTTTCAGCGCCACCGAAGAAAATGGGTGAAAATTAATATTATCAATTAGTCTTTTACCCAGTTACAAAAGCACACAGAAAAAATAAATAGATTCATTAAGTTTATTTGTCTTCTTTGCTGCAGCGTCATTGCTTATCGTTTAAGTAAGTGGTTCGTTAATAGCAGGTTTAGGCTACTCATTTTCACAGACGCCAATGCATTCTCTGCACGTTGCCAGCCTCCACACAGTTTAATATACTGTAAAGAATACATGCAGTTCAGTCATGTAGCCGACTACTCTTAAGCCCTGGCCAGACAGAAGAAAATTTCGTGCGAAGCAACGCGTTACTACGTGCCTAAAACGTCAATATTGCTTCAATAGTATGGTTGGTAGTGTCGGATTGGTCCGCCCGCGAACCCAGGGATCCCCGAGGAGGCCCCCACTGCAGGAGGCCCATGTTGTTGTTGATATTTTAATAAACTCTTATGAAAATTGAATCTTTGTTAAGTAATTTTGAAAACTGAAGCTCTAAGTTGCTGGCGCTGTGCCGGGGCCCCCCCCCCCCCCCCCGCCCGAACACACACACGCACTACAGCAGGCCCATGTTTAAAAAAATTTGGGATATATTTTTAATGACTTCCTACGAAAATCCATCTGTAAGATGCTGGAAACCCTTCCCGTTGCTGGTTCCGTTCCGTTCCCTCCCCCCCCCCCTCCATCCCTCTCACCCACGAACACACACACACACACGCGCGCGCACTACGGAAGGCCATTGCTTAAAAAAAAATTGTTGGAAAACACTTGAAAGAAATTCTTACGAAAATTGCATCTCAAGTTGCTGGAAAAGCTTCAAATTTGCGCAGATTTCTTAAAAATACATTAGTTTTAGTGCTACCCCATCCCCCCCCCCCCCAATTCACCCCTAGCCCCCCTGCGGTTTATTACCAGGAAAGCCCCCTCCCAATTCGACCCTGATGATTTCCGTTGTGTTCATCGATCGGTTTTGACGTCTTTTTTGCACCATCCCGCTTCATGATGCAGGCGCGAGCAGCCAGTCTCTTTGGACTTAAGCCTTAATCAATCAGAAGAAAATGTGATACGAAACGACGCATCACTAAATGCCTACAAGGCCAAAATTGCTGCAATCATGTGGTTGAGGTCGTGTTTATGGACTAATAGTGACGTGTTTCTTACGCCATAGCGCATTGCTTTGCAGCCGTGAGCAGCGAGTATGGTTTAGCCTTTATAGCCCAGTCAAATTATACCATTTTGGGGGGTAACCCGGACAAAATTAGGAGAAAGCTGAAAATTGGCACACTCGTACATTTCATCATCCTGAGCAATATATCAAAAGTCCCCAAGATTCCCGCCATTGCTTTCGCCACCATCTTGGAAAAAATAATGTTTTTTTGGCTGTAACTTTTTAACCATCAACAAATCAAAAACCTAATGTGAAGAAAAAACATTCAGCACACAATTCTGGACAGGAAAGGTGATATTCATCTTTTACGTAAAAGCAACCATTGAACCCCAAAATCGCATTTAAAGTATATCGCCCTTAATTTGTGCGAATGTTTCTTTTTTCAATTGGTTGGTATAGTGATTTTCGTGTTCAAATTGCTCATGCGAGTACCCTAATAGCCCGAAATGGACAAACTTAAGATTTTCTGAAAGATGTGGATCTATTCTTTCTATCAATCCTGATCGAAATTGTGTAACTTAGATTGGGACCGTCCGTTACCCGTTTAAAGGGTAGTTGTAATCTCCTAAGTGCTATTGTAATGCTCATATTTGTATTTATATCTTAAGTTAAACAATTTCGCTTAGGATTGATGGAAAGAATAGATCCCCACCTTTCAGAAAATTCTAAATATGTCAATTTCGTGCTATTAGAGGGCTCGCAACCACGCACTCACTCTTGATATAGTGAGGAGTGAGAAGAGAAATCAAAACGTTAACCAAGACGTAACAAAGAGGTTAAGAGGTTTTAACAATGGTGAGAGAGGGATACGATGAGGGAGACATTGAGTGGGAGATAGAATGATACAAGGTAATTGTCAACACAAGTTGTAATAGTAATAGACAAGATACTTTTAAAAGGGCATTGTTACAGAGATAACTGTTGTGGATTTGCCATAAGAAACACTCTAGGTTGAACCATTCAAGTATTAGGTCCAAAACGGGCAGAACAACTTGGCTTAAAAGCGAAGGTTATATGGGTGAGGCAGCTATGAGTGGCGACGATGCAGGGGCTTAAAGGCACCACCCCACACACAATACGAAAATAGTGAACCAGAAAGCTGCATGGAAATAGTCCTAAGTTCTCCGATGCATACAATAACTATGGTCTCAGGAGTTGGTTCAATGCAAAGCGCTGCAGTTCACATATTTTTTAAAAGTATTTTGATAAAATAAAAACCTTTACATTCAGGATAAAATACCATATGAGTCGCTATAGAACAGAAATGTTAATAACATGCACTGTTTTCATTCTACAACAAGAAACGTTGTGCAAATTTGTAATGTTTCATACCATTTCGTAAATAAAATCATCACGACTATTTTCTACAAGTTGGTAATTTTTATTATATAATTCCCTCACATCTCAGGATTGTTTTGCCGTTTGAATTCCAGTAGTAGATCAATTAGAAACTGAGATATGATTTTTTAGGCAAATGATGTAATTTGCCGCCTTTTTTTCTAAGATGGCGGTAATTTTTTCAAGATGGCGGCGAAAGCAATGGCGGGAATGTTGCGGACTTTTGATATGTTTCTCAGGATGATGTTATTAGAGGGCGCGCAAGATCACTTTGAATTCGAAAATCAACATACGCTTTCGCCGCTACACCGTTATCTCTTAACCTTAAACATGCATGGGATGGTCCCTGTCTAAGTAAGACTATTTCGATTAAGAGTGATAGGAAGAATAGATCCACATCTTTCGGAAAATCGTAAGTTTGTCCATTTCGGGCTATTAGGGGGCTCGCAAGAGCAATTTGAACACGAAAATCACTATACCAACCAATTTAAAAAAAGTATAACATTCGCGCGAATTAAGGGCGTTGTACTTTAAATACGATTTCGGGGTTCAATGATTCATTTCACATGAAAGATATATATCACCTTTCCTGTCCAGAATTGTGTGCTAAACGTTTTTCTTTCACAGTTATGCTTTTGATTTGTTGACGGTTAAAGAGTTACAGCCAAAAAACTTTATTTTTTCAAGATGGCGGCCATTTTTTCAAGATGGCGGCTAAAGCAATGGCGGATATCTTGGGGACTTTTGGTATGTTGCTCAGGATGATGAAATGTAGCTGTGTACCAATTTTCAGCTTTCTCCAAATTTTGCCCGGTCAAGTCCTAATTTGACTGGGCTGTTAAGCCCAGACCAGACTGGTTGCACGTGGCTGCATTGCGGCGCAGAATGGTGTACAAAAGACGTCAAAATCGGTCAATAAATGCCACACTAACTTATTTGAGAGCAGCTATTTTGACCTTGCAGACATGGAGCGACGTATCGCTTCGCACGAAAATTTCTTCTGTCTGCTCAGTATAGGGCTTTTAGTCCTATATACTAAGCAAGTTAAAAAAATTAACATTTTGCAGTAAACATGTTGAAAAATACTACACAATATCCCTGTGACGCTTGCTGTGGCTCAACTTTCATGATTGTGAATCGTGGGGCACTCGCCATTTGGCCAGTAGATAATAAAATGTGCTCGCCATTGTCCATTACCTCCTCGCTAATTGCTATGTAGAAACAATTTAGCAGTTGTGCTGCTACTTAATGCTTGAATATTGTTTGCATTAACCTAACTCTCCAATCAGCTAAGTGGTTAGCAACAGTATTGCATACTTGGTTAGAGAGCCCTCGTGATTTTGCACGCAACGCCGCAAACCGCGTGTTTCTAGGTAATACGGTTCCCGAGATAGGACAATTAAACCTCGAGGTTTGTTAAATCTGTCGCCATTTTGGCAAGTAGCTCTAAAAACCAAGTCGCTAACTGCTGAATATTCCTCGCCAATTGGCAAGTGGCGACCAACATTGTTGCGGCTGTACTTATAACATTAGAAACCGCAACTAATCACAAATTCCATCACGATAGAAATGCTCATTTAGTTTTTCCAAGGTATTTTTCTCCCCGAATCTTCTTTCCTCGGACACCCCCCCCCCCTCCAACGTTTTTCCTCGGACCTACCCCCCCTCCATGGCAAGTTTTTCCACTTACCGTTGATCTACACCAACAGAATGCATATTCGGGCAGAAAATCAAAGTGTGTTGAGGATATGCTGTTTGTTTTTTGCTTTGGTCCATTCGGAGTTGTCCATTTTAAAGTCCTGCGAAATGTCTGTTTAATTCCTCCCAACGCCATTTTTCTCGGTCCTCCACATCAAGTACGGTCCCAACCCCAAAGTTCTATTTACTTACCGTTAGTTGATGCCTTGATATTTTAAAAAATGTGGTGTCGTCGAAATTTTCTGTTTAGTATTGGGATTTAATTTAATAGCATCCTGCGATTATATATGCTTCTTTGGGCACTTACAATAACCATGACGTTTCATCTGTGTCTGTGCATGTACTAAATTTTAATCGTTTGCTAATCATTACCATGAGATCAAAATTTTAAAGGACTAATGCGGTAAAAATTAAAATTATTTATGCCAATAGATCGCCAAAGAAAAATTATAATATGCTAGCCTAAAAAATCATAAAAGTGTGCATGTTAAAATACGAAAATCTTTACGGTTTGCGACGGCACAATTTTACGTTCATGCTGTTTCGTCTACTATCTTCATTGGCCTGGTATTACTACACCGAGTCTCGCAAAACGGTGCGATGGTAACATGCGCGGATGGCGATCTGCGCGTGGCTGTTTTAAGGCAGGCGGAATGTACCTTTAAAATTATCTGCGCAACGTGTCATACTCTTTCTTTCTGCGTTTAGATTGTGTATGTGCAAGTACGGGCCAAAATAATATGAAGAAACTGCCTTGAAATAAATTTGGAAAACTAATTACAGTGAATTGACCATCACTTGACCATACAGTGAATTGTTTAGCTGATTTATCCTTCTTGCGCTCATTTGGGGTCAACTAGTTGGGAATACTTCCCGTCCGATGGCGCCACAAGGCTTGTCACATACTTGGAGCCAAGGTCCCCTGGAAGGATAGTATAATAGGAGCAGAAAAACCAGTTGGGCGCGACGGGGTTAAGAAAATCTTTTTTTTTTTGGTTTTTGTCCGTCGGCGCCACTAGATGGCGGTCTAGGACAGATGTTGCGGCGTACAACAACATCCTCATTTTTTGAAACCAAATTCAGGACAAAATATGTGAAATCGTCTCCTTGGTTTAACTTTGAATTTGATATGCGTATTTACTTAAGAATGTTTTGTAAAGACTAGAGGGATAGAGCAGGAGTGGCATAAAGGGGTGGGCGACGACGGAGTATGTACGATATTACTATACTCAAAGTTCCATCACTCGTTCTAACGCGACCAGTTGTGGAACGACTGGTCATAACCAGTGGCGCATCCAGAGGGTGACAAAGGGGGGCACTTGCCCCTTCCAAGACACGAGATAAACAGTAAAATTTATCAATTGCAAGACCCTCGATTTATTTCGAGGCCCCTCTTTTACGCTTCAAGTAGGGTAACGTTGGTTTATCAACAACCAAACTTCGTTGTCGAGCCCAGTGTTTCCTCTCATTCCCCCCACCTGTGCGAAAAAGTATTTACATCGAAGCTAAAGAAAAAGTAAAGATTTTGTTGCCGTTAAGAAAATTTCTTAAATTAAAGGTGCATGCATCCCTGTTGGCTTTCCTGTATGACTCAGTTTTGCGACTTTAGTGCAAATGTGTGTAAATGTTGACAACACATTCATTTTCTTGTTTTTTTTTCTTACGTGCGAGATGATTTTGCAACACTAACTCTTAAACTGTGTAAATGTTGCAAACGCTATTTTCAACGGGTCGCACGACATACCGGAAGGATTTATGTGCCTTTAAAATGAAAGAGCATGAAAAATCAATACAACTGTTAAAAATGCGTTCGCTTTCAGACCCATTTTTCACCCCCTTCAAACAAAATTTCAGGATGAGCCACTGACAGTAGTGCCCAGAGGAGGGGGGGGGGGGGGGGGGGGGGAGAACCCCCCCCTGGTTTTGGGGGGGGGGGGGGATATCGATGTATTTATTATGTAACAACAACATACCACCAGTCACCACAACGTAACCCGTCAACAGTCAACACAACACATGAATCTAGAAAATACAATTAAAAATATGTTTCAGTTTATAATTTTATGCACGGTTGAATGAATATTGATTGAAAACGAAACAGAATAGTAGATGCTGTTGCAGCACCCGGCTGTTATGAAGGGATAGACATATAAAATGGGGGAGGGGGTAACTCCTCACTAGACCAGGGGGGAATAGGCACCACTGGCCATAACTATTTTCACTGATAACCTATACGTTAAAAATATGCTGTATTGGTTTTAACCTATAGGTGTGAAAAACGTCACTCGTACGACAGTTACTCCAGGCCACACGGATTGGCGTCTCGTCGCTCGTACCTATGGATACAGAGTACGATAAATAATAATGAAAGGGGAGAAGACAGCCAGAAGTCGTAGCCTATCGTAGAACAATCCTTTTTTTATTTTTTTTATATATATAATCACCGTTATTATCACTGGAACTCGCGCTGACCGTCTTTATTATTAACTTGCCTCACGTTCTAAGTCGTTATTTGTACCAGTACGTTGTCGAGCGATCTAAGCATCTTTTCATTTTTTGCTATCCCTGTCAACTTCCGGTAATGACCGGGGGCTTTTACCTCGATGCTGAAATGTTTCTCAAATCTCTCTGGACAGTGTAGTGGTGCAGATAATGACGTCGAACGTGAGGCAAGTTAACAATAAAGAGGTTATCAATGAATTCGTTCAGCGTGAGTTCTAGTGATGATAATAGCGCTTAGCGTAGTGTTTAATAAAGTTTTAATATAGGTATGGATTGTTTTATGATATGACTTCAGGCTGGTTTCACGCCTTTCATTATATGTAGTAAGTCACAGCCATCTACAGTAAAGGCCGGATCAGCTTTGCCTTCCACAATGCTCCGCTAGAAGGCGCGGCAAATACCGACGCGACAAGTTTGCCAAGTGGCGTCATCAGTTGACAGAATTTAGAACCTTCGTCGGTTAGTTTGAAATTTCGCCGCTTGGTGTAAAGATGGTAGCACCTAGCAAACTTGCGCTTTCTTCTATGTTAATGGTTGATTTTGCGCGCCTAATTTGCCTTGATCTGATCCGGCCTTTACTGTAGGTGGCTGTGGTATAGTACTCTTTATCCATGCGGCACGCGAGCGACGAGACGCCCAGTCCCTGTGCTCCGTGTGCAACAGCGTTGAAACGATCTTGAAGCTAAGTAGGAGAAGGGACAAGTTAGCTGGAGAAATCCGAGCCGAAAATCTATGATTTTTGACATGCCACAATCGACGTAAGCACGAGAAACCAAGGTCCGACGTCCGCTTTGCTTCTTTGCTTTGGCTTTTTTAGGGAGCGCGAACCCAAACTGGGTTATCTGCTCCTCGACAATGAGAGAGACAGTTAAGCTGGAGAAATCCAAGTCGAACGTTCAACAATGCACAACCCAGGGACGTAGAACACGAAGCTTCGGTAAGATCGATCCGTTTAATGCTACGGAAAATAGCGATTTCCGGACAGCATTTTTCGTCGACGTGACTCCTGTGACCTGACGTCAGCGCGCCAATGACGTAACATGCATTTGGGTTACAAAAAAAAAGTACCACGCATCTTGTGAAGGTCTCGCAGTGTCTGTGGTCTACGGCGCAATATGAAGTAGGTTGACCTACAATCTATATTCAACTGTCCTTACCAACCGATGGGCTAACCTAACATCCATTTTCTCAGCGTGTGGTGTTTAGTCAAATTTGCAATTCCTGGATACAGAGACAAGAGATGGGGTTTTGGGGGTCGGGGGAGGGGGACGGTCAGGTCGGGGGAGGGGAACCGAACGGCTAAGGGGGGAACGGGCAGGGAGCGTAATATGATTTTTTAATATCCTGCTACTGATGTCTGGTCGATGTTAGCATTATTTCATTATTTTGTGCGTCCGTCCCCTCCAGCTACAGGCGTTTCAATTTGGCCCTGCTTGTCCACAGCGCAGCAGGTTGCTTGGAACTTACCATCAACCTTGATTTCATTTCCAAGCCAGTGCCTGATTTTTTTTTATCATGGCGTGTTCCCTCCGTATTTTTTTTAAACTAAGGTACATCCTGACTATACGTGAACGTCCTTTCCTTTGTAGTCCTGCTGGCAGAATCTTAATGATTAAGAAACACTCTAGTGTGTCGCACGTCAAGATTCAACGACATGAACGTCCGTCCTATATTTCATTTCAACATAAGTCATTAAAAAGCACAACTCATAAGACGAGATAAAAAACGGTTTCTTACATTTCGAAACAAAGTAAGGGTGTTGGCTTCATACTTGAAACAGGGTTCGCACATAGCCTTGAATTTCTTGAAAAAGCCTTAAATTTGAGCACCCAAAATTCAAGGCTTGAAAATGTAAAATTTTGTCGTATGTGCCTTGAAAGGGCCGTGAATTTGATGACTGTACCGTTTTTAAAAGAAATAATGCAGTCAATACCAGTAACAGCAGCCTAATATTAATTAAGGTATAAATAAAATAAATAAATACAAATGCTAACCAAACCAAAGGCCGAGGTCCTTCCGCTGAGCCAAATACTGACATGGTCTTCAAAGGCAGCATTTAACACGCACATAAACATATCAACATACATGATTTATTTAATTTATGCCTAATTTATTTAATTTAAACAGGACGGAAAGCCAATCAGCTTAGAAGGATTAAATAAAAACAGAAGCAAACCTATTTACGTTGCCTTTTGGACTTAAATGTCAGGATTCCTGGGCGGGGAAAAAGAACCAACGACCTTTGAAACCTTTGGCCGATGCCCTACAGCTGAGCCATACTGACATGTGTATGTGTGTGTTAAATACTGCCTATGGAAGTTTCCTTTGAAGACCACGTCAGTATGGCTCAGCGGTAGGACCTCGGCCTTTGGGTTCAAAGGTCGTGGGTTAGTTTTCCCCGCTCAGGAATTCCTGACTTTTAAGTCCAAAAGGCAGCGTAAATAGCAGGCCTTCCACTTGATCTACTTTTTTGGTGAATGTCCTATTTTTGTCCTACTTTTTAAGTAATGTCCTACTCTTCCAACTTTTAAAAAGTTTAAAATGCATCACATGCTGATTTTTGTAAAGTTCAGTACAGATGCAGGCCAGAATACAATCTGAACTAACAAATCTAAGCCAATCAGATTGTTACAAAAGAATTATTACAGTGTTCAAGGTTTCTTCTTCTTTTCCGATAATTCAGTTTCTGATATCTACTGCGATTTCTTCAGTTATTTTCTGACGACGCTCTTACAGAAAGAATTAAGTTAATTTGGTGCACATACTTTATAAACAAACTAAATGATCTTGTATTGCGGTGTCACAGGCAGTTCTCTCCTGGCAATAAATGTAAGCGAAGAAAAGAATCTCTTACCAAACGAAAAATGGAAATTGGTTCCGAAACAGAAAAGACACCACTTTCAAAAAATTGGTGCGTCTTGGACCATTTTTCTGCATATAACGTACGAATACTGTATATGCAACTTCTTCACGGTAAGGTACAAGAAACTGGCAAAAATATTGCTTTTAAAGAATCCAGTTTTAAAGAACCCTTAGTGCCTTCATGGGTTGTAAACAAGGCAAAATCTTTGCAACAAGCACTTCAGCGGATACTTAACAATGATGGGGCATCCCTTGGAACAGACAAGGTAATAGATGAATGAAAATGTTACCCAGTTGATTCTGATATTTCTGATGACTTGAAAAACATAACAAAGTCGAACTCTGAAGAATTAACTCTTACTGGGAACAAAATAATTCAACTGAAGGAGCCGAATGAAGAAGTAACCTCACTTAGCAAAAGTTGTAAAATGCAGCCATCACAGCTCATGGAAACACTGATGTTGAACGAGGAATCTCGCTCAAAAATGTGCTGATGACACCAGGGTGCATATCTTTGCACAACAGCTCCATCGGACCGGGAACTGCAAAAGACTGGATTAAAGAAAGATGGGGATGAAAAATTCAGTGCACCAAAGCAACTATATAAGCAAGACATGCGTCAGACTGTAACTTATTGCTATTATTGTTGTTCCTGTTGTCCTACTTTTTTTCTGGAAAAGTCTTACTTTTTTTCGAAAGTTCAGTGGAAGGCCTGAAATAGGTTTGCTTCTGTTTTTATTTAATCCTTCTAAGCCGATTGGCTTTCGGTCCTGTTTAAATTAAATAAATTAGGTATGAATTAAATAAAACAAATAGTTTGTCGCCAAATGCTTTTCTTTTGTGAATGGTGCTTCCCTGGTGTTGAACTAGAAGCAGAACGAGATAGGTTTTGTTCCAGAAGGGGGCAGATGTGTAAGTGCTGTTCCACCGGCTGTTACTTGCTATATTCCTCCTCCCTCCTTGCCCATGGGTGGGAAGGGGGAAACGAAATGGTCACATTGCTTAAGACACGAACCTAGCAGTAAATGTTAGAAATCAACTATGTACAATAGTGCCTATGTCGACATTTGATGAGCAGACATGCAAAACAAGTTAAATCCAAAATTTACCTTTTTGCAAAAAAAGTCATATTTCTACCCAAGCAAAGTATAGCATAATCTACAAAGATTTTTGATTGTTCAGAAATGTACCTCCAGGGCATGTGATTAAAAAAAAAAATTTCAACTATTTTTTTCATAGTTCAAATGGTGACGGTTAACATCCGTTCTGAGAGGGTTTTTTTCGAATAGCTCGGCTCACAGAGGTCTCACGGACTTGTGGTTGGGCTTAAAATTTGCGTACGGACGAGGGCTACCCTCACACCGAGTTTCATCAAGTTTACACGGCCAGTTTTTGAGCCCCGACCGTTTGACCCTGTGTTATTGTAAAATACAAGCTCTAAATCAATGTGAAGAATGGATTTAACTTATTTTTGAAATAGTTTTTTTTTTCAAAGTCCAATAGATGCCTATACCACAACATAATAAAATCTGAACTGTGGTGTCACAGGGAAAGTTGCTTAATTACTTTCACACTCCAGAAATGCAATAAAATGCGATTTTTTTTTTGGCAAAGTCCAACAGGGTCATTCATTTTTTTTAAAGTCGATACGACTATAGTAAAATCTATGCTTACAGACTTAGACGGGTGGTGTCACAGAGAAAGTTGCTTAGTTCAGAAATGTACTAAAATAATTTTCAATTTTTTCGCGTTTTTGCCAAGTCCAACAGGATTATTCATTTTTTTCTAAGTCATAGGATTTAACTTGATTTGCATGAATCAAGAATTTTGCTTGGCCCGCAAAAGGCAAGTTTACACTTTTTTTGTACAGGTAGAAATGTTTGTGGGGTTCCATCCTGCAACTAATGCATGAAAAGCCATCTAACTCAATTTTTTTCAAAAATGTGATTTAACTTGTTTTGCATGTTTGCTCTTCATTTAGTGAACTGTAATTTAAAAAGTAATTTTGACAATTTACTGAGCAAAGAGCCTTGAAATTGTGTGTAAGTTGGCCTTGAAAAGTCTTAAAAAAACATTGAAAATGGTTTCGTCTGTAATGTACAAATAAACCCTGTTCAAAGTAAAAGGTTAACATGTAGAAGATACGAGGTACATCTGGTATACGTGTCGCCATGTTGGGAGTGAGCAGGTAGA
>JAHWFP010147605.1:34613-50906 GCA_023313725.1 Lithobius niger
CTCAGGCAGTCTGACATTTAGAGGTACATGCATCCATGTTGGCTTTCCTGAATGACTCAGTTTTGCGACATTAATTCTAACCTTTGTAAATGTTGCCAATACATTCATTTTCGTGTTTTTTCTTTCGTGCGAGACGATTTTGCGATATTAACTCTTAACCTGTATAAATGTTGCAAACGCTAGTCTCAACGGGTCGCATGACATACTGGAAGGATTTATGTCCCTTTAAGTCCAAAAGGCAACGTAAATAGACTTGCAACTGTATTCAGGTAGCACTTTTCGAACCATCTGGCTTTCACATCCAGTTTATTACTTATATAAGGGTCGCACAAAAAATGTAAAACAAAACTAAAAACCTAGTGGAGAAATAGTTACAATACAAAGAAGAAGAAAAAACAGAAATTCATGTGAGAAATCATTTTTGAAATAAATAAAACTCTCAAAACATTAAAATAAAGTTGGACTAATAAACGAAGGAGTACTTATTATCATAAAATGTAAGCCTGTCCTCTCTAAACGTTTAAATTGTTTTAGAGTGCATGGAAGTTACACGTCCCCATGTTGGCTTTCCTGCATGACTCAGTTCTGCAAGTTAGTGTAGTTCAAACGTATGTAAATGTTGGGCATACTTTTATTTTCCTGTTTTTTTTCCCTACTTGCAAAACGGTTTCGCCACATTCGCTCAAACTTATGTAAATTTAGTATAACCCTTTTACACACAGGATGCACGAAAATAGCGAGATGGTATTTTTTAAGCTCCGGAAATCCGATCTGCAATGCGACTGAAAATACAACTGAAAATACGCAACGTTGGCTGTATCTTGTCGTCAGACGGGCAGCACCGTCGCAGGCTGGCATCGTAAAAGTACGACAGTGCTTTGGTCTTGGACACGGGCTCGTCTTCAGTCGTTTACGCAACCACTCGCTTTTGCATTCTCGCTGCTAGCATGGGCGTCGATCCATGAAAATAACTGGGGGGGACGGGGACACATAGGCTGCGTGAAGTATAACGTATGTTTTATTTTTTAATAAAGTACAAAATATAAAAATTCAATCGTGACAACACATATAATGTAACACTTTACGATAAAAAGATTAGAAGTACCTTGCTGAAAATCACAGTCAATCAAACGAGAACACACTTTAAATTCGCAATGGGGGGGGGGGGCCTAAAGTCGGTCTGTTGCCATTGAATACGCCACATTTTTTGAGATTTTGATTAGTAGGAAATTTAGATGGAGGAATGTGGCGGGATATATCATAGATGCACTCAAATAAAGAAAACGAATTATTGATATGGTGGGTGGATTATGTAAGTATAACTATTTCGTAAAATTATTATGTAAAAAAGCAGGCGAGTTGGTTCACTCAAAGTCAGCCAATTATGCACTAGTTTGGCCAGTTTGCTGGCGTGACGTGTTGCACGCATCCTATAGGAATATGCGATTACTAAAAAAAGGGGGGGGGTGTTTTGTTTCTCTTGGGAGCTACATGCGCTGGCGAGGTGAGGGAACTTCGGATGGCAATATTAAAAAAAAAAATCCTTTAGGAATAACTAATGCACAGCCTCCCAGATGAGGGGGGGCCGTCCCCTTTTCTAGGAAACCAGGGGGGGGGGACGTATCCCCCCCCTCCCCCCCGGGATCGACGCCCATGGCTGCTAGAAGCTAGAAATCACCTCAAATTCCAACATGGCGACGGTTTTGTGTCTGCCGCCTCGCAACTAAAACAGCAAATAACGTGAGTTCAGAAGTGTTTGGGAAAATTGTTTTCTTCATGAGGAATTCTTTATATTATTGGCACGGATTATAAGACTGCAAGTATTTACTCAAACGATGTCGGATTTAGCTAATCCATTTAGCGTTGTTACCATGGCAATGTCACCATGGCAATGTCACCTTTGCCATCGATATTGAGTTCTAGCTGCGAGAATGGAAAGGCGAGTCGCTGCGTAAACACGCCCTTATGGATACAAACTATATACATATTCAAAGGAGTGAAACCAACCAGAAGTCATATCGTAGAACAATCAGTTTTTTTTTTTTATATTCACTGTTATAATCACTGGAACTCGCGCTGAACGTCTTGATTGTTAATTTGTCTCAGGTTTTAAGTCATTATTTGCACCACTACGTTGTTCACAGCGGTCTGAGAAGCTTCTTAGTCTTTGATATCCCAGTCAACTTCCGGTAACGGCCGGGGCTTTTACCTCGATGCTAAAACGCTTCTCAGATCTCTCTGGACAACGTAGTGGTACGATTAATAATAACTTCGAACGTGAGACGAGTTATCAATAAAGGCGTTCAGCGCGAGTTCCAGTGATTATAATAGCGCGTAAGCATAAAATTTAATAACGCTCAATACCGGTAGGGATTGTTCTACGATATGACTTTAGGCTGGTTTCATTCACCCTTTCATTATATATATTTATGGAGAGAGAGGGAGCCAGCATCCACGCAGCGCGCGAGCGATCGACGACGAGCCCCTATGGTCATAGATATGGGTTTTGCAGGGTTCAGACAAAACCTGGAAAAGCTAGAGAACTTGGAAATCTCAGGGAAAATGAAAATACAGCCAAAATTTTAGGGAAATTTCAGGGAAAACAAGAATTTCGTTGAAAATCGGGGAACGGACAGTAAAATTTAAAAAAAAATTTCTTTGTAACTGATCTGTATCTTCCATTGAATTAGCAGATCTCAAACAAAATTCTAGGCTAGTAGCGAATATTTTAATTTGTGCTTTAATATGGCCAAGTATTTTAGATATTACTTCAATAAACCAAATCTTAGGATGGTACCAATATCAGTAGTGAAAATGTCCCGTCTGGACTAGTCTCTAAACAGCTATTTTTTGGGATGTTGGATTATTTTCGTATAAATATTACCAACAACATTAGCTACTACCCGTTTCCCTAACTAAACATCTTGTAAACACCTGGAAATTGCCATTGGATGCACCTGGAAAATCTGGAAATGTCAGGGAAATTAAGAATAAAAAAGTAGTCTGAACCCAGCTGCTTTGGTTTCGTTGCAATGACGTCACTAACTGTGGCATTTTCGTTAATTTCACCCATGAACACTTTACGACCAGAAATAGCTCTGCTATAGCTCTAACGCGCTGCATTGAGTGGACCGACCCAACGGTCGAACGACCCTGCACCAACCTATTTCCCAATTTCACTATCATCGCATGAACATCTGCCATAAAAATTCCCTACTTTCGGTGGATAGATTTTGAGGTGCAAACATTCGCCAAGGTGCAAACATTCTGAGGTGCAAACATTCTGTAACCCGTCAAACGCTGAGACAGAGTCTTATCCGACACTCCCCTTTCCTAATATAACAGAATTCTTCATAAACTCCTGATATCAGTATATTTCAAAGACATACCGGATACGCTTTCACATAAAAGAGCGCTATGATCGGCTCCATCGTCCCCCATTCTACAAAAGAAAGAAAAAAATCCTAAACCTATAATTAAGCACGTGCACGGGGCTTAATCCCCCTGTCTTGGCCCTTCCTATGTAAACATGAAGCCATAATAAAAACCTTTGAGGATAGGAAAACCATTGTGATCACGAGGGAAGCCAGTGATCACAATGCCACAGACAGACAGACCAATAGATAGAACCAGAATCTTTCCTATAGAAGTTGTTCAACCTCTTCACAATAGAACTTATCTTCGTCCATATTTGAAGGATGGTATAGGCCTATTTCGTGAATGAATCCACAGATTCGACCAGGTGACCGTGTTCCGTTCTCTATAACCTGAAAACTATTATAATGACATGCGCCCCCCCTCCCCCGTCCCTCCACCAAATCAAAGGGGAGGATGGCGACTTAGACATGCGAATTAAACGTTTATCAGTTTTAAGCGCCAAATCTATAAGTACACGCGGCGTATTTGAATACAGACAAGCGTTGTTCGTTATCTTCCACGAGTCCCTGCTTTGTGCAGTGACAAATCTGATGCAGTGGGCAGGGCGATTAGTAATTACGATCGATATAAACGTCTCAATGGGGCAGGTGGGCCATTGTGGTTTTAACCCCTGCGTACGTTGGGGTTTTGTAAAATCTTTTGCGGTGGCCGTGTTGTAAATAATCGGCAGACTGTGGCGCAAATGTCATTCGCAGACGAACGTCAAAACAAACGGCTTAATAGGAGGAACGGCTGACAGTAAGGCGGCAAACCGATGTCCATCGGTCCTGGCTGAAGCCCAGAGACGCGATGGACGTGGAAGCCCTATGCCAGACTGACCTGGAAAGTCAGGGGAAAATCAGGGATAGTCAGGCGGAATATGAAATACGGTCAGGGAAAGTCATGGGAAAAATGAAAAATTGGTGAAAAGTCAGTGATTGTCAGCAGGGCCGGATTAAACCTCGTAGAGGCTTAAGTACTTAAAATTTATTGTGGTACTTTACCCTCCCCCCAGTACTGCGAAAAAAAGGAGTTTCCTTATTTTGAACAGTAATTGTTTTTGTAAAAACAGTGAAAATAAAAATAAATTTTAATTTTAAAATAGTATCTTATTTTATTTTTCGTGACCGTGAGGCACCCTTGGGCCCTTTTCGGCCTGTGGCCCGTTGCCTCATCACCCAAAGCACCCCCCACCCCACCCCACCCCATTAATCCGGCCCTGATAATCAGGGATATTCGTTTTTAGAATGAACTATTTTTTTTAGGACCGTTTTTTTCTAAACAGTATTATTCATTTTTAGAATAAACCGTATGGTCTCGTTAAGTTCCAATCGCTTTGCTACTGCCTTCTTGTCCTATTTTTTAAATAAAAAAAAATGAGAAAAATTTGCTGCCATCCGGATGTAGTCATGTGCCGGGCCTGCAGAGTGATTTTGTGTGACTCAAAATTAAAAAGTAGTGCAAGTGTTTTGGTTAGGGTTATTTGAAGAAATTAGTCAGTGAAAATCAAGGATAGTCAGGGATATTAATTTTCTGATACGGGTATGAACCCTGTACCCGTAGGGTCCGAATTTTCAGGGGGTCACAAAAAAAAAATAATTTCACGCTGAAGACGTTGCGCCGTACAAGTACCACCTGAGAGAGAGCACACGGATGGAAGTTGAGTTAAGGAGCACATACAGAAAAGTCAACAATTCCTTAACGTTTCGAGCCAAATCTGGCTCATTTATCAAGAGTCGCAAAAGAATGTTTTAATTCTACGAAGTGAAGTCATAAAAACGGGTTCATGACAATTCAGTCCCGGACAACTTGCTCCCGGACAATTCGGTCCCAAAATCAAACATAGTGCAACAATACGTTTTTAACCCTGTAAAATAAAATAACCCTACAACGGTCGGAATCTCTCGTCCCATGCTCCGAGGTTCAATTCTCTGTGAATTCAGTTGAAATAGCCATTAGAAAGTTAAAGCCAAGCAAATCTTGTGGACCCGATGGTCTCTCGGCCTTTCTTTTAAAGCAGCTAGGTAATGTCATCAGTAGACCTCTGTCAGTTATTTTCTCCCGATCTTTTGCCCAGTCAAGACTCCCGAACATCTGGAGTCAGGCAAACGTCATACCTGTCTTAAAAAAGGGTTCCCCTTCAGACCCACGAAACTACAGGCCCATCGCCCTCACCTGTGTTGTGTGTAAGGTGATGGAATCCATTATCCGGGATGTGATCCTTAAATTTTTAGATGACCATTCAATTATCGGATCTGATCAGTTTGGTTTTCTCCCCCATAGATCGGCTACACACCAATTGTTGGCAGTACTGGACCGGTGGACAAGTGCACTGGATATTGGGATACCCTCTGATGTAATTTACTTCGACTTTAAAAAGGCCTTTGAGTCTGTTATTCATAGAAAACTCATTTTGAAGGTCAGCAGCTGTGGCATTGGAGGTAACCTTAAGGGTTGGGTTTCGGCTTTCCTTGAGGGCCGTACCCAACGCGTGTCAATTGAGGGTACCTACTCTTCCAGGGTACATGTCACATGTGGTGTTCCCCAGGGATCAGTCCTCGGACCACTGTTGTTTGTTATTTACATTAACGACCTCAGGATTGGTAATGACTGTACCTTCGGTTTTAAGTTTGCGGATGATTTAAAGATTGGGGCCGAAAACCATTCTTTGGGGGCATCTTCTGAATTGGAGATGCAGATCCAAGCCGTTGAGGTGTGGTCTAGACAATGGCAGCTGCCTATTTCAGTACCAAAGTGTTTTACTTTCCATGTTGGGAACCAAAACCATGAATCGGAGTATTTTCTCGATCATCAGCCTTTACCATCCTCCATCGAGGTCAGGGACTTGGGGATTTGGTTTAATGGCAACCTGAAGCCCTCCCTCCACTGTCAAAAGATTTCCGCAGCGGCTTTTAGACGTTCGGCAGTCGTATGTAGGTGCTTCACTTCGGGAAGTATTGCTAATAAGGTTTGGGCATTCAAGGTCTTCGTACGCCCCATCCTTGAGTATGCGACCCCAGTCTGGTCTCCACATTTGGTCAAGGACATTGACCTCTTGGAGAGAGTCCAGCGTCGGTTCACAAAATACTTGCCTGGTTTCAGGGAAATTGACTATGGTAACCGACTTAGCAAGCTTGGTCTTGAATTGCTGGAACTACGCCGAATAAAATTTGATCTTATTTTAACATATAAGATTCTACATGGGTTGATCGCCATTGATCTTCCTTTTTTCGATCTTGCCCCCCGCAAAATTTGTACCAGAGGCCACAATCTGAAGCTTGTTATACAATCTTCGCGTCTCGACTGCCGTCGTTATTTCTTCTCGCTGCGGGTTGTTCCAATCTGGAATGCACTTGGGGCAGAGACAGTGAATGCCCCAACTGTTGCTGGTTTTCGCAAGCTACTGGCTTTGGAACAGTTGAATGTGTTCCTTAAGCGTCCCCTGGCCCCCGTGCATTAAACTCTGCCACCAGCAGACCCCCCCCCCTCCCCTGTTTTGGGAACGGTATCAGTGGCTCCCTGCCCTTCCGTCTTCCCTCCACGTAATATGTGGAAAACCAGTATATTTATTTATTATTATTTATAGGAAAATTCGGTCCCGCAACAAAACAAAAAAAAGTAACTCGCCCGAGTGTTAAGTGAGTTTCTGTAAATAAATGCTAATTATTCGAACTCCATGTAGTACTATAAAACGACGCAATAATGGCAGGTTCCAGTCGAACGAACAATGCTGTGGGGACTGGAGCATAGGTTTTGGATCTTTAGTTGCGTTACACTTCGTCATCTCTCTCTTCCCCCCCCCCCCCCCATCCACCCACCATAACACAACCCAGCCTTCCTCCCTCCAGACGTTACGTAATATGTGAATACTCCCTTGCTAATGCTGCCCTGGCCATAAAACATTCCTCAATTTTTAACTGGCATTGCAAACATCATAAGATTACAGTTTGTTTGTTTTCTAACAGTGATAGTTGCAATAGTTGGTACTCAAATTTTAAATGGCATTTTAGTTTTTTTACTTGGAAATTTTTTTGACTTGGGACCGAATTGTCGTATACGGTCGTTTTTTGGGGCGACCGAATTGTCCGGGACCGAATTATCGCAGGACCGAATTGTTGCGATCCCATGAACATACCAAACCGCAAACGGACAACTTCCTATAATTCCCAGGTGAAACTGGTAGGACGAAAATGAAACGGGCTACAGAATTCATGTGCACGGAATAAAATAAAAAGCTAATTTTAAAAAAGAACCTCGGTGCGGTGCACAGTGAACTGGCTCAGACCGGAGTTCACTGTACGCACCGAGGTCCCTTTTTAGATTTAAGCCTTTTATTTTAAATCCCGTGCTCTTGTATTTTGTTGCACGTTTCATTTTCATCCCACCAGTTTCACATTTGTCTGTTTGCAGTTGTGTGTTTTTTATGACGTCACTTCGGAAATTTTAGTATTCTTTTGTGACTCGTGATAACGGGCCAGATTACGCTAGCAGCGTCGAAGAATTGTTGATTTTGTATGCGCACCTTTTGGTTTTAATATTTAGCTACTCTCAGCGCCCACACGACTTCTGTATCAGTGATACAGGTACTGCAATAATACTACATAGTCTGTATCTGTGTCTGTGTCTCACGGTTTAACATTATAAGTCGATGGGAAAATCCCTAATTCTGCCAATATGATTTTTGACTCTTTTAAAGTATAGCTTTTTTACATTATCTCATTTGGTACTCTCAGAAATCGCTAAAAGAATCCAGAATTAATTTTTAAAAATATTTTGTCCCTAAACTTCGTTTTCATTTACGGCGTAAAATAGGCATAAAATGCTTTTTCTTCCTGTTTTGGCGGCCGATAATTAGAAGAAAAAAAAACTTGTTTCTGATTTTGACTTCATTCACTGGTGTCTTAGAGTACAAAATGAGATAACGCAAAAAGTTTTATTTTAAAGTGGCCAAAAATCATTTTTATAGAATTAAACATTTTTTTTCCATTGGCTTATAATGTTAAACGTTAAGCCCAGGAAGCCAACTCTTACCAAAATTTTTAGATTATTTTTTCCTCTTAGAATAGTGACTAGGTGGTCGAAGACCGACTTTTCCGCACTATTACGATTTGAAATTTAAAAAAAAAAGATTTTTTTGATCCACCTACAGTGTCTGTCTGTCTGTGTGTCTCAGTGTCGAGTTGTTGGTACAGTACGATCCCCTATATTAAATTACGTACTGTACATAGTTAAAGATTTTAATTTTCATATTTGCGTAAACAAGCGTCGTAAGCAACTATAGGTGTAATATTCAAATTACATTAAGCTAGCCATATTTGCTGTAATTGCTTTCTGACGTCATTAACAAACTCTCCTATCCCGAAGCCAGGTCTTGTCTGGTTACATTGGCTTTGGTGAGATTATCATAGGCAATATCCCGAATGCAACTTGGTTATCGTTAATTTTTTGGCACACGAAACTTTCTGCTGCCGTTAAACGTGAGGGTTCTCTGTGTTGGATAATTACTAAAATTCCGAGGCACGAAATGGCTAGGGGGCTTATTTTTTTGCCAACACAAAAGCACGTGCAAGTTTAAAGGTGCAAAACTTGAGTAACGTAGTATATGAACTGGCATACGATTTCCTCACTTTCAGTCAGGGCTGCCCAGAGGTCTGATAGGGCCTTTTTGTTTTTTAGTACCATGGGGGTGGTACGGGGCCCCTCGCAAGCCTGAGTAAGGTCTCTACGGGGAGGGCTCCATTCGACCGAGAGAGGTTAATATTTCTGGTGTATATTTTTGACTTGTTTTCCACTTTCCGCTATATAATTTATACTGATTTATGTGTATTTAGTTAAGTCCTGAATACCGAACTTAACTTTGGTGAGCAGGTGGGCTGGGTTCCCTTGAAGCACGGACCTATTGGGACGGAAGCCACACTTGCCCCTCTCCCCCTCTGGTCAGCCCTGGTTACAGCTTGGACTAACAACTCTCTTCGAGATGGACGAGTTATCTGCCTTCACCGCCATACACAGCCCGTGAGCCAGATACTGTTAGGTTTTCCCGTTTAACTCTCGTCACTCGCGTGACAAAAGTGAGGTGGTCTAAGGCGACACGCCACTGACGGATTTTGCTATCGCAGCTGCAGAATGTCGGAACACACTCGAGCTTACAGGTAGCCGTACGTGAATCGTCCATCTCGAAGAGAGTTGTTAGTCCAAGGTTACAGATCCGAAAAACACAAACAAGAGGAATAGGAGATTCCTTAACCTTTTGTTGTCGATGAGACGGGTAGGTTTTGATAACTGGGGAGCGAAGCGAGGCCTTGATAAGCATCTGAATTTGCATTTTGTGTCTCTCTTAGTCTGTGAGTGTTTTTATCTGATTGACTAGAATTTCCAGGCCAGCTTCTCTGGCTGTTTCATAAAACAATTCCTCCTCCCCCTCCCCAATCCCCATGTTGCAAACAGTGCATTAGAATTTCCACGCTAGCTACGCTGGCTGTTTCATAAAACAAACCCGCCCCCCTCCCCATGTTGCAAGCGGTGCATCAAACACCACCCGTCTTCTTTTTCGTGGCTAATAAACGCTGACTGAGTGAGTGATGCCATCTCTGTATTTTTGCGCGTGTTGAATATTTTATTGAGTTTCACTAATCCTTTAATTTTAATCTTACAGCGGATTATGCCAGCAGTTTCTGCATAGTTTACACAATTATGTTTTGCTGGCTAATAAACGCTGATTGAGTGACCGAACCTGTCTGTGTATTTTTGCATATTTTGAATATTTATTTGATGTTCACTAACCCTTTAATTTTAATCGTCCAGCATCGTTTAAACAATTGCTGGCTAATTGGCGGAGCGAAGCGTAGCCTATAACGGGCACCAAATTGCAAGATGTTGGTCCGTCCATTGGTTGCACATTTTTAGTCTGGGTGGAGCCTAAACGAAAGATCGGATTGGAATGAAATTTGGTACAACGTTTTATACCCTAATTAGTATTGCTGAGCCAAAATTTGCCGTAAATCGAACAATTATTACGGTAGAAATTTTTAAATTTTCGAATTTATTTCTAACACTCACCATTGTAAATTTGGAATCCTGAATAAGGAATTCCGACGAAGCATACATTATGCTAATGGTAGTCAAGTGAACTTTAAAAAACACGGCAATTTAAATTTTGGTTGCTTCTTTCTAGCTAATAATTTTTTTCGACGTAACTCAATGAAATAGTATCATTTGATCGTTGCATTTAACCACTACAGTAACAAACGCAACCATAAAAAATAAACAACAAAAGGATTCCATTAATGACACACGTTAGTTTAATTTGAAAAGAAAATGCTTGGAGATTATTCAATTCAACATGGCAACGAAAGTGGCGTCTACGCCAGAGATGGGAATCCCGAATATGAAACCTGAAATCGTCGTTATCAAGGCCAAGCGGTATTATAAAAGTATAGGTGACAGCAGACGAAACACGAAAGCACGAAACACGAAACATTAATATGCCTGCCTCTCTCAGTTTATGCAGGTTGCCATGGTAACGTGAAGCTCGAAACCAAAAACCGCGTCGCATTGCATGAAAGTTAGGCCTAATCTCGAACCGGTGTTGTTCGCTTCTACTCACGAAATTAAATCGGCGGTAAATATTAGGCCTAAACGCTAAAAATTAGGTCTAAAACCTAAAACTAGGTCTAAAAGCTAACACATTATTAACCTAAATTGTGATGGTTATTTCTTTTAGATTATATAATAGAGATCGCTGTTGCAGTGTGTGATAGAGGTGTGTGGGTTAACATTTTCGTTGGTGGCGGTGTCAAGTCTTATACCAAAGCAGTGTTGTGAACCTTTTGAATCTTTTGACTATTGTTAAAAACTATCGTACTGATGATTGTTTGGCTTGCAGTTAAACGCCTATTAACGCGACCATTATTTGCTCAATAAATCTAAATCTAAATCTAACGCCTTATTAATATTTTAACATGCCGACTACATTTTTCACAGCAGTTCCTGTAAACAATGTAAGAATTATTGCCAGCGACAGCTCAAACAGCGGTGGCCAAACGTGCTGTTTTATTTTTACTCGCGGGGATGGCCCACATCTTTAGTGTTGGCTGTGAAAAGAGGCTACAAATGACTAAACAAAAACTAAATGCTGAAGCAAACGAAAACTTGTTAACGTAAATTTGACACGTAGCATATCCTATATTTAAAAAAAGGCTAAAATACGAAAAAGGCCAACACAGAGCAGCAGTAGGCTACGTCACACCAAAAGGCAAACAGCCCAACTTAACCCATTAAGTATTTCACCCAGATTTTTTACAAATGTGGTAACGTCATTAAAATAAAAACTAAATATAAGTTTGAAGTGAAGATTGTTCGCTCCGCCTACAATAGGCCCAAAGCCTGTTTCCTAGTATTACGGTGTGGTAAATTAAGTTGCATTGCTTACTGAGGTGTTATTGCTGCCGGCCAATTTTCAACGTAGCAGTGATGAGTTTCGTGCAAAAGGCAACGTAAATAGGTTTGCATCTGTATTTATTTATTTTATCTGATTAATCTTTTTAACGTTCGAAATTTTGTTTTGATTTGGTTGAACCCCAGCGAAAATTTCTCCACTGTTTATGCTCATGGGTTGTCATTGTTAAACCAATGGTAAATTGGGACCAACCATTGTTGTCCAAGGTTTGAACCATGATAAAATTTCCTGTTACCATGTTAACTAGTGACCATGGTTTTGAACGAGGTTTAACCAAGGGTAAATTGGGACCAAATCATGGTTTAACCAAGGCTACCCATGTTTAACCATGGTCAATTTTTTTCTGGGGAAATTTTATGACAAGGGAGATCCTTTGGTGCGCAGAGAAACGAGTACGAAATTTTCAGCATTGGCGGTAAGACTTCAGCAGTCGTGGTAAGACAGTGGGAGTAATAGAACCCGATCTAAAAGGCTAGTGGCTCCGAACATGCACTCACGAGCCTTTCTCACTCCCACCGAGTACGAGGTAGCCTGTCTTCTTACAATGCCTCAATGGCCGATGCGTTAACAATACAACGGAAAGCGCATGTATTGTAGCATCTCTTGCTCGTAAGACTGCCTTTGCATTCTCGCAGCTAGAATTTAAAGTTGTCGTAGCCGTGGTAACAACGCTATAACTTGGATTATATAGCTAAATCCAACATTGTTTGCGTAAATACTTCCGGTCATATAATCCGTGACAATGCGATAAGAATTGCTCCTGTTGAAGCAATTTTCCTTTTCGATTCTCAACTCACATTTTCACTGTTTTTGTTGCGAGTTGGCAGAGCTAAAACCGCCGCCATGTTGGAATTTCAGATGACTTCCTGGCTTCTGGCTGCTAGAATGCAAAGGCCGTTGCTAAATACGCTCTATATTGTGAACTGCAAGAACTCAATGTCTATGCCTAGTTTTAAAATTATTTCTTATTTAGAAGTGATCGGCACATTTGTATTTAGCGATTTACCATTTCTAATTTTACTCATGCACCAATTAAACGCGCGTATCTCTAGTTATAACGTTAAGGCCGATAAAAATAATACCGTGGTTCTCATAAGTGTACAAACCAAAAGTGTATGCTTTTTATTAGGCTCTTTATTTTTTAAAAGCATAAGTCTGATGCATAAGTTTGATGCGGTGCAGCAATATTTTTTGGGGCGGAGGAGGAGGGGGAGAAAAGAAGTTTTTTCTTTTAGTGGAGCTTCCCTAAAAAATCGGTAAAACAATGGGGAAAACGCGTATTTTGAAACCCGGTTTTCGCAGTCATGAAACATGGCATTTTAAGGAAAACATGAACCATGAAATAAATAAAAACACGACCGAATTTCCAAGGTTTTAATGTATAACTGTGGAGACAACATCAACAAAAATGGTGTACGCTAAAAAAAAAGGTACTAAAAAAGATCCAATCACAAACCTAGTTCATTTTATATTTTTGTGTTTATTAAACTGCAAGATATGTTGATTTCCTTGTGTCGTTAAAAATTAGTTAAACTAGACTATAATTAATAAACAAAAACGGAACGTTAAATGTTTAGAGTAAGGATCTAAAAGTCAAACCCTAGAAGGAACACGGACAAACTTTGACAGTAAGGGTCTAGATGTAAAACTTTGTAAGAGGCTGGTAAGCATTAGACCCTTACTACCCGGTGGTTAGCTTATAGTTCTACTCTATTCGGACAGAACGTGTGTATGAATGGTTGTAGCAGGTTTTCTGTGTTCTTAGAATATTGTTATGGAATTTTAAGAACATAATTGTCTTGTGAAGTTTGTCATTTTGTCTTTTGATGCTTTAGAATTTTTTATTATATTCGTAGATTTATGGTAGAGGATAACCAGTAATGCTCTCTGCTGCGAATACCCGGCCATGTTACTAAATCGAAAAATAATTTTCAACATAAAGCAAAGCAGCAAACGTACACCATACTACCACTGGATCATCACATGGGTCATTGTAGGAGTATTTCCAGTTTTTCGTCAAAATGTATTTATTCCTGACCACCGGGTAGTAAGGGTCTAATGCTTACCAGCCTCTTACAAAATTTACACCTAGACCCTTACTATCAAAGCTTGTCAGTGTTCCTTCTAGGTTTTGACTTTTAGACCCTTACTCTAAACAATTAACGTTCCGTTTTTGTTTATTAATTCGTGTTATTTTTAGAATTGCAGCTAAACTGTAAAACAGTGCAGTTGAAGGTCAAAATTGAGAGTTTAACACAGAGACGCTAGTTTGACTGCTGTCCTCAAAATCTAACGAAACCAAAAAAAAAAAGAGAATTAAAAGAAATGGATCAGAAAACTAGATTAGCGTTTCCATCTCATAATTAGTAAGAAAAAAATGGATTTCATCAATTTGGACCAAAAAAATCTGATATCTACCCCAAAACAAAACTTGTTAAGGATTCCCGCCAAGTTTTTCAGCCGTGGGAAGTCGTGATATCAAACGCCAAGCTCTTTTGCCAAGCTATTCCCACCGACTAATACTTCAAACGTTAAATGAAATAATTGAAAATTGTGCAGTAAGCAATTTTCATATATTTCATTTAACCTTCGAACTATTAATCGGTGGGATTAGCTTGGCGAAAGAGCTTGGCGTTTGATATCACGACTTCCCAAGGCCGAAAAGCTTAGCGGGAATCCTTAACAAGTTTTGTTTTGGGGCATATTGACTCTTACTAACACTTGCTATCGCCAGTGTTAATAATAGAAACAAATCCTTTAATCTTCCGTCTTGCAGCTGGCGTTGCTATTTGGCATTGTTGCATAATAACAATGTCTAAAAACAATGTAAAACAATCAATGTGGTCGTTTAGAGCTCCATAACCCCAAGCCATAAGCGAGATATTCAGCGGTTGCGTAGCATCGCGAGATTTGTTAAAGCTACTTCTGTCCTTGTGTAGGTCCTCTTGCCTCTTGTGAGGTCACGTTCCTGGTGAGTGTTTGGGAGTGATGATGTGGTAGAGTGTGATGATGTGCTAAGAGGTTGTCTATGGTTGCTTGGTTTGATGGCACAATGTAGTAGTTATTTCGTTTAGAGTGGGCATGTAGCTACGGGCTGTGGCCCCAATAAATTTTCTTTCTCTCTCCATAACCCCTGAACCACTTGACCAATAAGAAAATGCCTTACGAAAGGGCACATCTACAGAGCAATACCTGTAAAATGAGCTAAGAACCAGCTTTATAGGACATATGGTTTGACCTGTAGAGAGGACAGACGAAAGGTACATCCCCAAACAAGACCAAGACCTAGACCAAGACCAGGACCAAGACCAAGAACAAGAACAAGAACAAGAATTTGTCTATTTGGCCCCTCTCTGTATCTCCGGTTTGGCTCACCCGAATTTCATAATTTTTGGACTGCAGACAGGCCTTGACTAGTCGAGGCCCAGATTCCAAATTTGGTTTAAAGATGTTTACTTTTGGCGGAGTTCTAAGCTCTCAAAGTTGAAAGTTTAACACTGAGATCTATCGCCAGTAACGTGCAATGGATATGAAGTAAGCCTATACTAACAATTAGAGTTCGCAGTGTTAGCCAAGTTAACGAAAACAGGTGATGTTAATAATACTGGGCATTATTAGCCTGAACAGTAGCTTTTTTTTTTATCTACAGACAGCGTAGTGCTGGACAACAGGTTGGTGTTAGTCACAGATGAGCACGATTAATGCCCAAAGTAAGGTAATAAAAAAAGAGAATTTTACGAGATTTGACGCGCGCGCAATTATTTATTTATTTATTTATTTAACACTAAATAGGAGTGACGCGGCACGTAATTACTGACGCGGGCGCTTATGAGAAACAATATAATTATTTTTCTTCCGCTGCCTAATTCATACACTGAATAGCTGGAACAGGAAAAGTGTACATTTGTTCTATTTTGAATTAATGGCATAGGCTCATTCGTGCGAGGTGGTTGGGGGGTGGGGGTGGGGGTAGTCTCAGCTTAGTTAAGGCGAAAGAAAATTGTTGCTCCTCAGCGTTGTGTACGAAGTCTGCCAAATGCTATTATTTGATGTTAGACCGCCATTATCAGAAAACACCAATACAACAACCTGTCTGGTTTTGAGACGCGACAGCATCGATGGGTGCTTACCTATAGCGCCCAGTGGGTCAGGGACCGACCTCAGGGGTGGTGCCATTATTTTTTTTTCCTTTCTTCGTTTTCTTTCTGTTTGGCCGCAGCGTACTTTTCTCTGCGACAGTCTTCATGCAACACGAAAAGGAGAAGGAGGAAGCGTTCCAGAAAACGGAAGGAACTGTAGTTAAAGAAGCAAGGAAGGAAGATGCAAGGCAGGAAAAACGGAAGGGTGAAGGTTTGGATGTGGGGGTAGGGGTAAGGGGGGTGGTTGCAAAGGGTGTCAGCAAGTGATTTATCACCCGC
>JAHWFP010147607.1:0-21208 GCA_023313725.1 Lithobius niger
AACCTCCATGAAATTTCCCAATGGGCCCCACAGCGCCCCCCCCCCCCCCCCCGGGTCCCTTCCCCGATACTGGATCAAGACATTCTTAGCAGTACTAATCGAACCAGCCATTTGCTGCCATATCCAGCCATATCCTTCGTTCAACTCTTGGATTTGACCTATGGCTGCAACCATTCTCGGTCAAATACAGCCCTGATCACTGCTGTGACCTTAATAACGGTTACAATGAGTCATCTTTATGAAAGTGGAGGCGTGGCCGTAGTGATAAAAGCACTATGTCAGTGATGTGGGGACCAATTGGGCTGCCAGTTTGAATCTGGATCATGCCACTCTGATAGAAATGTAAGTTCATTCCATCTACCATTGTTTTCCCCTACTCCTTGACTGCAACCATCGTCCCACAGACAGGAGGGAGGGGCTAGCCCTTGGCTCAGCCTCCTGCATGACCACAACAACCAGCTCTCGTTAGTATGTCCATCAGCTCCTCATACTAAAACCAGAGGCCGAACGGCTGCAATATTCATTGACCCTTCCTTTGACAAAAAAAATCTCGATGAACATATATTCCCGATCCTTCTCAACGTAGACTAGACACTAATCTCCCACCCCTGTTCCCGCGACCATTGCTTCATCTGGTAACCTGCCTTTGACCATATTAGCCTGGCAAAGGACAGAGGGGGTATTCCCGGCACACAGCCTTAAGAAGGATTAGTTCAACCAGCTCACTGCAGCAAAACACCAAGCCTCTCTGTAACCAGCTCTTTTCCACACCACGACTTAGATGTCGACCGCTTCATCACCTACGGCTGCAGTCCATTCAAACAACGTCCCACAAGCTCAGATCTGCCATGGCGTCTAAAGCCTCGTATCCTGGAATCTTGTTCATTGTCTCCTGTCTCATATCCGTTGTTCCCAAGCCTTCTTTCACTGAACAGGAACACCTCGTCGATCATGAATTTCTCATTCAGCTCTACCTCGTCACCTGAGCTGGCCTTCGCTCTCCTGTTACCCACCTCGAAAGCACCCACAGGATGAGTATGCAACATTGTTTTGTGTCCTTCTGGCCACTGACCCAAAAGCATGGACTGGTCTATGTTCACGACGCTTGGTCTCTACCAAACCATAATCTACCCTGAGAACAGTCCCCCGGCATTGGATTATTTAACTGACTCCTCATCATTGCTTAGGTCGATCTGTGTTCCCTGAGCCGTTCCCTGACACCTAGTATCGTATCGATCTCACAATTCTTTCATGAAGACTTTGCCTTCTGACAATTGACTGGCCTCGTTTTCTTCTGTCTCAACCAAGATCTTTTAGGGAAGAACTACCTCTGAATTCTCCGCGATCATAATGGTCTCATTCCATCATTCCATCATAAAAACCAGGGACAGGTTCTTGGTCTCCCTCTCTGAGCTACGCGATGAGCACTTGCATCCGCTTCTGACACGCCTTATGCTTAGGACACGAGCCCCATCGTTACAGAAGCCAGGCGCACTTGCAAAAATCTTGCTTTCACCAGTTACAACACTTAGCACCAATCCAGATACCCAATCGGCCCAGGCCACTTATTTTCAGTAACATGTCTGGCCCTGCACCTCCACTTCCACTACCTCCTGTCCCCACAAAAAGTGTATCACCGACCGATCCACCCACTGTGTCCTCCCTGGACCGTCCCCTGCTCCTGATGCCTTCTGTCCTTTGAAGCTCTTTGTACTGCCGTCCGTCTTGAACTAAAGGGCACCAGGATTCTTCCTTTCTGGCAATAGCTCGTTCCCATTTGACTGAACTCGACAATCCAAAGCCTCCAGAACCACCTAGGTTCACTTAGCACTGCGCTAAGTCCAATCTCGGCAATCTCCTCTCGGGTCTTCACCGACCCAGTCTCGATATCCGCTGCATGAGTCATTATCTTCCGAGCTTTGATCCGATCAAACTAAACTCACCAGTTCCGGGCGTTCCGCCTCTTGCAAGTCTTCTTCTCAGGCTACAGGTTCGCAAGAATCTTCTCTTCTGTCTCGTGTTGAGCTCCTTACCCCGATTTTGGCCTGGGCCTCCATCAGTCCTTTACTAGCCTAACATCTTCGAGTTCTCGATCCCCAACAACTGCTTTTCGCAGTATAACATCATGGTCCGCAGCTTCTTTATCCACGGACCTTCGCTATCTCTGCACCTACAGTATGTGGCAATTGATGGCACCGCCACCTTCATACCAGAATTTCTTGGAATCGCCCATTGCTGGATGTCTCCACTCGCCAATTGCCTTACTCTACAATTTTTCCACTAGGTTCGTCAAGTCACTTCTGGAGCTGCCGGCTCGTAGCATGGGTGCTTGTTAACCTTGGTCCCACCACCATTGTTTGACGATATCTGCTAAAAGAAAAAGAGAGGTAATATACATTTTCATGACAATCAAAACGTAAAATACCAGGATGAGACCTGGTTGATTTTAGTTTTTGTTAAACGAAAACATACATTGCCTCTACCCACCCAGCCTCCGCTCTCGGTTCCCAGGGTTAACACTGATAGGAAGAAAGATGAAAAGCGGACCACTCCAGATGCTTATATTGAGGCCTGCGCCCGCACATACGCATAAGGTAGCTACGAGCCTGACAGGGAAGCAAATAAACTTCGCTAGAAATTTGAGCCGCAATAGGAAAGGAACAGCTTTAAAAGGAAAAGACAGGTGAAGCAAATTTTCGTTTAACAAAAACTACAATCAACCAGGCCTCACCATGGTATTTTACGTTTCTGGCTTTTCAAAAATGACGGATTTACCAAAATTAAAGGCCAAGCACCAAAAAAAAAGCCATTTAATTTGCCATCGAGAAAGAGAAAGAAATGTTGCACAGAAGTCGTTCTTACCAGTACAAATAGAACAAACCATATGCAACCTCCTCCCTGATATTTCAATACGCTCCACCTGTTATAGGATCAAAGCCTCTTTCCTAGTATAAATTTCAGCATGAACTTCCATGCGAAACGTCAAACCTGGTCCCATCTGTTAGGAACCATCTAAAAAGATAGCGAAACACAGTTTCTGGCATTAAAAAATGACGGATATACCAAAATTAAAGGCCAATCCCTTAAAGAATAAAAGTCCTATAATTTTGGTTGAAGGAGACCTCCCACTTTCATGGTATTTCCTGGGCCACAAAACATGAGCTGCGGCACTGCCAAGAAAAAAGATAACCGATTTCATGATTTTTTAATTAATTTTTTTTAACCCTAAGTCTGACGAAGCAATTTAATGCTCGTTTGGCTGAACCGGACCAATTTTGAACAATACCAGACTTTTTTGAGAGAAGACCTTTCTGGTAAAGGGAGCAGCCAACCCGGGGATTTGAACCTGGAAACCTCTGATCTTCGTAGGGGCCGAAAGATTGTCCAGAATTGTGCAGAATAGTTCCCATACCGCTGAAGGAGCACAGTAGCCTCTCACGATACCCTGGCCGGCAGTCCTGGCAGGGACTTAGCCAAGGTCCTCTTTCCAGGGGTTCGACCAGATCCGCAAACCTCCATCAACCAGGCTGAGCCTCTCTCACCACTCATCCACGATGACTCACTGCTGTGATATTAGTAATAAAAAACGACTAATCGTATAATATACAGATGTAAGCCGAAAAGAAAAGTGAATGTTCTAAAGGAAGCGAGACAAGAAAAAGACATGTAAGCCATCAGCGCCGCACTAATATGTGTAATAGAAGCTCAGGCTAATTATTTGGGAAGATGGAGATTCTTTTACACATATTAGTGCGACGATTATATCTTACATGTCTTTTTCTTGTATTTGTTCCTATAGAGCATTCAGATTTTTTTCGATTACATCTATATATTATACGCTTAAGCGTTTTTTAGTATAATTTACAGCGATTTAGGTATATTTCTTAAATCCTCCGTTGAGCCTTCGGATCTTTTTCCATTGCCTATGGCTAGAAGTAATCGCGGTCGAATGATCATTGCTGTGACCTTACTAACGGATCTAGTGAGCCATCTTTATGCCAGTGGAGAAGTGGCCGTATTGATAAAGGCGCCAAGTCAGTAACCGGGGACGAATCGGGGATTCAATTTGAATCCAGATCATGCCACTACGACGAAACGTAAGTGCATAAAGGTGGCTTACTGTAATACCGTATTTCTATAGTGTGTGATTTTCGCTGTTTGGCCTGTTTTCATATTTCCTTTATATAATTTACATCGATTTGTGTATATTTATTTAATCCTTCTTTGAAGCTTTGTATTTATATTTATTCCTTCTCCATTGCCTATAGCCGCAAGCATTCTCGGTCGAATGGAGTCCTGGTCACTTCTGTGACCTTAATTACGAGTTCATCTTTATGCCAGTGGAGGAGTAACCGTAGTGATAAAGGCGCTATGATAGTGAGAATTGGGTTGCCAGTTCGAAACCGGGTCATGCCACTCCAACTAAACGTAAGCGCATAAAAGCAGCTTACTGCAATATGTTATTTCTAGTGTACGATTTTTGCTGTTTGGCTTTTTTTCCTCTTTCATTAGTATAATTTACAACGATTTGTGTATATTTATTTAATCCATCGTTGAGCCTTTTTATTTATTTGTATTCCTTCTCCATTGCCTATGACCGCAAGCATTCTCGGTCGAATGGAGCTCTACTCACTGCTGTGACCGTAATAACAGGTTCATTGAGTCATCTTTATGAAAGTGGCCATAGTGATATAGGCGTTATGTTACTGATCTGGGGACGAATTGGGTTTCCAGTTCAAATTCGGGTCATGCCACTCCGATTGAAATGTAAGTGCATAAAGGTGGATTACCGTACTACGTTATTGATAGTGTACGATATTCGCCGTTCGGCTTGTTTTCCTCTATCCTCAACGGCATGGCAACTTTTGTTGTTGTTGTTGCCGTTGTTGGGACTCTTGCCTCGTTTGTACAGCTGTTAAGCAACAAAATCATGCACATTGATCTAAAAGCATGAAATGTGGTAATGAGTAATTATTATTAATCAAACCGAACTAGCTATGAAAACTCTTTAAGATATCTCCAAGCCCCCACGTCCCCATGTTTATCCATACACTCAGCCTCCTTGTGCCTGATGACCAACAAATTCTTGCTAATCGTGGTATAAGCTTGTATCGTCGTACACAAGTCATTCTTAGCAATCACATCGAACCAACCCTCCCTCAGGCTTGACCAATAAATTAGTGCATGCAGATCGAGCTAAAAGCTTGAATTGTGTCTCGCAGCTCATTCTTAGCAGTTACAAATCAAACCAGCGATGGAAACGGCATGAAATACCTCCAAAGTTTCCCCAGCGCCTCCCCTTACAGGGGTTTGACCAACAAATTTTGTATACAAGTCATTCTTAGCAGCACAAATCAAACCAGTCATGGAACTCCCTATAAATTACCCAAGACCCCTATGTAGACTGACCACTACATGTCAGTCTGGCTTAGCGGTAGGACCTTGGCCTTTGGTTTCAAAGGTCCTGGGTTCGATTCCCCGCTCAGGCAGTCTGACATATAAGTCCAAAAGGCAAAGTAAATAGGTTTGCATTTGTATTTAGTTATTTCTTATGAGCCTTTGGCTTTCCCGTCTTTAATCATTATTTCACGTTTAAGTGTTCCATTCGTTTCACTTGGAGGATGGGGCGGCAAATAAGCGTCCCTCCAGTGGCGATTGAAAAGTGCATGTTTATATGTATATATGCACGTGTTAAATGCTGCCTATGGACGTTTCCTTTTTAGTGAAGGCTGTGTCAATCTGGCTCAGCGGTAGAACTTTGGCCTTTGGTTTCAAAGGTCCTGGGTTCGATTCCCCGCTCAGGCAGTCTGACATATAATTCCAAAAGGCAAAGTAAATAGATTTGCATCTGTATTTAGTTATTTCTTGTAAGCCTTTGGCTTTCCCGTCTTTAAACTTCAAGCTTTTAGCTTGATTTGCAAGAATTTGTGGCTCAAGACTCACGTTGGGGGCACAGGGGGGTACTAGGGATCATGGGGGTTCCATCACTGATCAATCTTTTTTTGGTACAGAAAGAGCAAACCTTAATTGGTAAAGATGCTACTGCTGAAATTGATGTTTACATTTAAGGTAGAAAATTATGAAAAAAAAAAAAAAACTGCTAAGCATTTTGTTCACTGCATAAAAGTGCGTCCTGAAATTAAACCTGTACAACAGAAATTAGGGCCTATGCCATTTGCATTCAGAGAGAAAGGTGAAATGAAACTTGATCAACTTGATGCTCAAGATATTATTGAATAGAGTGATAATTTCTGACTGGGCTTGAAATTTGGTAGTGAGACTGAAAAAGTCAGATGATTTTCATCTGGCTTTAGATTTGCGTTGGGTAAACGAAGCTGTGAGCGAGGAAAAATTTCCATTACCTGACATCGATGAAACCTTAGCTGAATGAAGAAATGCTAGTGTGTATTCGGTGATTGATGTTAATGAAGCTTTCCTCCAAATGAAACTTGCTGCTGAACGTAGACACTTGACTGCATTCATTTCGTTGGCGTTCTGCATTAATTCAAACGAGTATGTTTTGGTTTATTGTCTGGTAGTGTATGTTTTCATGTGTGCATTTTTTCATTAATAGTACTTTTCAGGCGTGCTAGGTAAGTAAATTAATATACATGCTCTTAAGACTGCAGAAATGTCAGTAATTTTAATTTAAAATAAAAAAAAAATCTATCCTTTACTAAGGTTTGCACAAACTGGTTAAATATCGGGAAAATATCGACATCAAGAAATTCAGTTTAAAAAATAAAACTTGTCTGAGTCTCAAACCACCTACAGTTTGGAAGCATAACCTCCATCTGAGGAAAGCAGGTTAAGTTGCTGAGAGCCTTCTTATGGCCGTGAAATGTGAGCCAGGTAGGACATGAAAATCTAAAGAAGAAAAAAATTCGCTTTATTTCCCACCTCCTCATTCACCTATTTTAATTAAGTTAGTATTAAACGAAAAAACACAATGGAAAGCCATTTCACCTAGTATTGTTGTTGCTCCTGGAAAATCTTATTTCCATGATTTATTTTGTAACCACTTCTTATGCTATCTTTGTTTTCAGATAAACAAAAACCGAGGACTGGGAACAGGAGATCATAACATGCTCAAATACAGCTTCATGCTTTAAAGCTAATCCATTTCTGGGCACAAATAATGACATTATAGCGACTAGGCCAAGGTATACTAAGTCAATTGAGAACTCCAACTTCTTTCGAAGAAGGTATACCACACGCCATGGCTGTTTGGTGTGACGTGCACATCACGTGATTGGGCTAGTCCAATCAGAAGGCCAAACAGCCGTTGTTCTCGTTCGTCATTGGCTAACTCATGGTGACGTCACAGCAAACAGCCATTGCGCATGGTTTAATGTTATGGTTATCTTTGGGCATTGATGGAACAGTTTTCAAGGAACTTCGTAGGGTCTTTTATATGACATTCGATATCAGCACGATCGTATTTTCCAGGGACTGATTCAACGGGGCAAGAGAAACTCTTCAGAAATTCGTACATGTTCAATTTTTAAATGTAAACAAGAAATAATCCTAATGGCAAGACTGTCCTTCTGGGACGGTAGCCAAATCAACAGGGACTCCAAGGGTTAAAGCTGTAGCAGTAAAACGACTTTTGTTAAATTTTAAAAGCTGTTTCTCAGTACTGTAGAATGTATTACTTCGTTGTTTTGGTTGATGACTATCACATTGTATGATGGTTCCATATGCTGGGTGTTGCTTACTTGTTAGGATGTATGTCTTTTTCAGAATACATATGTTCTAAATATTGGGCCTACAACGGTAAATTACATACTAAAATAATACAGTGATAGCCGATCGTGACTTGACATTTTTGGTCACCTAGACGGAAAAATTCAGTAGGTATGTATGGTTTAGAGCCATTGCGGGCAGGACTAGAGAAATGACTTTTCTAGTTTTTTTAAATGTGACAATTTTATTTTCTTGACTTACATTCAGAAGATTATAGTGCGTTGTCATAGGGGGTCCCGTGTGAAGTTTAATGAAGTTTTTCTACACCATGCCAGCCTCCCTCTGCATCATGGTGTCATCCCCGTAGGCAACCGGAAGTGGCGACATGATGATATCAAAATGGCTACCGACATCGGCTACCAGATGTCTTCTTCACTGTTCGTGGCAATGTCCAGACTAGGGGTCATCATCTTAAACTTGAAGTACGTGCTGTAAGAAGAGATTATAACTAAGTATTTCTTTTTGAACCGTGTGGTGAGTCCATGGAATTGTCTACCTCCGACGCGGGTGGGGTAGACGAGTCTCTGCCAATTTAGGAGTGACAGAGTGCGATCTTTCGGCTTACTTAAAGTGTTTTTAAGTCTTTGTTTTGTTTTAATACCACTTATTGTATTTTATCTTCTGTTAAATGTAGGACCAGTGTTAGTGCTATACCCCATCCATTCTGGAAACCTTATTGCCTTTATGTGTAATAAAATTTCAATTCATTCAATTCATTCATTGATTAAATAAACACATATCTCTGCAACCACTTCACCGATTTACTTTTTCTATGGCTCGTTTTAAAGCTATTAAAATACTACCGTTAAAGTATTGCCTTTCAATACCAAAAATGCAAAGGGTTTTACGGTATGGGCTCACAAACATAAAAATGCCTAATTTTTCACTCAAGTTTTTACGCTTAGATTTGGAAATAAGAGCCAAACAGCGAGCCAAAAATGATGACAAAAAAAACTGTTTTGCTTGTAGTGCCTAAACCGTTTGATAATAAACCGATCACGAACTATGTTTAAAATTAAGTTTCCTTCATAAATGTTATTATTCATATTTTATGTAAAATTAACCCTGCTGATCCAAATTCGTCATTTAAATTATATTGTGCAATTTATGTATGATATGCATACAACAACGCATGTGTGTGTTATAATTCCTGACTTTAAACACCTGCAATGTTATTTCTAATTAAGGTCTGCTGATATAATTGGCCTTAGATGAAATGTGAAAATGTACGCTTTCCAACAAGGGTAACTAAAACGACGTATTGTAATTAGAAGTTAAGCTACGGCAGTTTATCTACGTTGTAGCGACATGCTTTTTTGCACCATTTTATACGAGAAATTTCATCTTTAAACTGCTGCAGTAGACGTTCTACTTAAGATAAATAGATTTGATTAGGCTTAGCTGAAATATGAAGGTGGCTATTTTCGAACAAAGGTAATTAAAAAGATCTATTTTAGTTAGGAGCTAAGCTACGATACTTTATCTACACTGTAGTGCTGTGCTTTTTTTGCATCGTTTTACAACAAGTTCTATCCTTAAACTGCCGCAGTAGCCGTTTTAATTAAGAAAAATGGATGTTATTAGGCTTAGATGACAAATAAAGTTGCATATTTAATAACAAAGGTAATCAAAACTATTTACTTAGGAGCTAATATACGGAAGTTTATCTATGCTGTAGCATTGTGTTTTTTGCGTCTAGTTACCATAAATACGATCTTGAAAACTGCTACAGGCCGTTCTAATCAAGATAAGGAAATGCAGTTAGGCTTAGGTGAAAGATGAAGACGTACATTTTCCAACAAGGGTAATTAAAAGAATTTATTGTACCTTAGGAGCAAGATACGGCAGTTTATCTGCATTGTACCACTGTGCTTTTGGCTTCTATTTACCACAAATTATCTACACGTGTGCCTGGAGGTTGGTATGTCACTATCCTTGTTCCTTAGAATTTGTGTTCCATTTACAGTTCGTTTCGTTCAAACGTCGTATTACGCACTGCCTAACGACAAAATGCGGTAGTTATCATTACTGCCACTCAGCATCAGCATCAGAATATCAGCATCTTAGTGGAATGCATGCGCCTGAGGTAGGGGGGGGGGATTGAGGCTTAATGGCGCGTCGACAACTTGGTCATTAGCGCCGGGTTGCCACTGCACCACACATTACAGAGATGTTATTCAAACCCCTAATCTAAATCTTGTCATACATCTGTACCTCCTGCAAAAATTGAAAAACACCGGACAGGAGGACAGACTTATCGCCCAACTGACGCGCTATGTCATGCGGAAGATGGAACCGACGACGAACACCATCAAGATGGCGACAATCAACAAGTAAGTGCCGGACCCACCTGAGCATGCGCCTGAGCATTGATATTCCGCGAACCATTCAACCGATTTTCAATTTCGATAGCTTTATTTAAAGCTAACAGATTACCATGACTTAATTCTTATCAGTATTAAAAAATCCTTAGGCATATAAAATACGGTTGTAAGCCATAAAAACTTAAAGCTCTAAAGGAACAGATGTTAGAAAAAGACAAGTAAGCCGTCAGCGTTGTACTAATACGATAAAAGTATCTCCAGCGTCCCAAGAAACAAGCAGGATCTTCTTTTACACGTATTAGTGCGACGCTGATGGTAAGTTTTTTTATGGCTTACATTCTTATTTTATATTCTCAAGCATTTCTTAATACTATTATCTACTTTTTTCTTGTTGCAACAAGAATAACAATGAAAAGAATATTGCAATAACCTAAAAATAACTGTATAAGAGCCTTTTTAATACTCAATTTTAAGCTATAAAAATTGAAAATCGGATTTTTGGTGCGATCTCTAAGTGAGCAATCACAATTGTAGTCACATAAAAATAGCGTTCAAAATACCATAGGCCTTCTTCATATCTAAGTTTTAAGCTATAAAACGTGAGCATCGGTTTATTGGATTGGTTCGATTTTCAGGTGTAGCAGAGCAGTTACGTGCCAGAATTTGGGGTGATCATGTCCATCGATCTAAAATCGTGCACATGTATCTTAGCTTATACATGAGATATACGTGGAACACTTCGAGACACCTCTTAAGGCCCCTTTCTGTACCCCCACCATATTCACCTATATGCGGTTATTGACCAACAAATTTTTTATTGATCGTTCTAAAACATGAATTGATACACAAGGCATTCTTAGCAGTACAAATCGAATTGTAATTTGGTCATGAGCCTTATGGAGAGGACACAGGGAGGCACTGGGGGCCCTTAGGTTTATCTCATGGGTTTCCATATAAAGTTTGAATTCTACTGCTACAATACATGTTTTTATAGTACGTTCAGCAAACATTTGTTCATGCTTCGTGGGTGTGCACGTGGCAGCTGGGGTGGTATTGGGTGGCAGGCTTGGGTGGTATTTCATGGAGATCCATGGCTGGTTCGATTTCTACTGCAAAGAATGACTTCTGTACCACAAAGAACGCTTTTAGTACGATCAACAAGAATGTTTCTGGTATCAGCCTCATGGAGCGGGCATGGAAGGGGAGGAGTACTGAGGGGCCTTGTGAGATTTCATGGGAGTTCCATAGCTAGTTTGATTTTTACTGCTATCAACGACTATGTACCAAATTTCATTCTTTCAGCACTATCTGGAAGAATTTGTTAGTCAGGCATCAGGGAGGCGCCACAGGGGGGCACTGGGGGGGGGGATAGAAAGTATCCAGAGGAGTTACATACCTACTTTGATTTGTGCTACTATGAATGACTTGTGTACCAAATTTCATGTTTTTAGTTCGATCTGCAATAATTTGTTGGTCAAGCATCAGGGTTGGAGGGCCTTCGGGAAGGAACTGTGAGGATATTTCACGGGTGTTCCATGGATGCCTTGTAATGTAATGTAAAGAATGACTTGTTTACCAAATTTAATGCATTTAGTGAAATTTGCAAGAATTTGTTGGTCAAGCCTCAATGGGAACATGGGGGTATTCAGGGGGGGAGTTCCATGACTGGTTCGATTTGTGCTGCCACGATTGACTTGCGTACAAAATTTCATGCTTTAACTCGATCTGAAAGAATTTGTTAGTAAAACCTCAATGAGGGAGCATAGGGGCATTGGGGACCGTTTGGGCGGATTTCATGGGGGTTCCATAACTGATTCGATATGTGCTGCTAGGAATCACTTGTGTACCAAACTTCATGTTTTTGGCATAATCTGCAGGAATTTGTTGCCCAAGTCACATGGAGAGGACATAGGGGGTGCTGGGGGGGGGGGGGGGCCGGGGTGCCCTTTATATATTTCAAGTGGTGTCCACTGTCCATGGAAGGTTCGATTTGTATTGCTAAGACAGAATTGTGTACCAAATTTCATCCTTTTATCTAGATTTGCGAGAATTTGTGTAATCCACTTTTTAATTTCTGCTCCTAAATGCTCGGCCGACGAGAATACTGCAGTCACATTAAAATCGCGTTCAAAAGGCCATGGTCGTTGTTAATACCTTCGTTTTAAGCTATAAAAATTGAAAATCGGTTCATTGGTTCAATCTCTAGGTGAGAGCAAAGTTTCCATCCCGTTTAGCTTTCCGTCACACGAATATTTTAATCACATCAACATAGCATGCAAAAGGCCCTATGCCCTGTCCATACCTACGTTTTAAGTTATAAAACTTGAAAATCGGTTCGTTTATTCCAATTTCCAGGTGAGGACAGATGCCCAAGAAAAGAAGAAGAAGAACAACAACAACAACAAGAAACGGCCATACTGTGGACGCCGAACTGTTTGATTGTTGTCATTGCAATTTATAATGGGGTTAAATACTTAAAACACGACCCAAAATACCCAATTTCGTTAGTATAAGTCAATTCTAGGCGAAATTATAGGAGTTCAGAGTTTAACGTTTGATATGGAATTTCCATACGGCTCGCGGTTCTTGATTAAGGCATTGTGCCAGTCTCAAATTAGGCATTTTTGTGTTTACGAGCCTATGTCGTGAAACTCTTTGCATTTTTAGTGTTTATTTAATCAACGACGGCAGCCATTTTGATGACGTTAGATCGCCACTTCTCTTTGCCTAAGGGGATGACACCATGGTGCAAAGGGAAACTGGCATGGTGTAGAACAAGATCATCCAACTTTTTTGTTTGCTTCAATAAAGTGCACACGGGACCCTTGTTTCTGCCTATGAAAATGCACTATATAACCAAATAGCTGCAACTTACCGTAATAAATGTAATTTCCTCTTAAATGCCTTTTTTTAAAAATGCGTATCGTTTTCTTTCTAGATTGATGAATCCATACTTTGCCCTCAATCAAAGATGAGCACAGAGTATACAGTAGCGCCATGCCATCATATCAAAGAAAATTAACACCACCAATGACTTTTATTGGCTCTCGTTTTGATAATAATTTGTTTAATGGTTCGTTTTGCTACAGACTGGAATCTTAACCAATTCTGAAACTCGGAATTATTTTTAAATTAAAATTAAAAGCCTTGAAAACTCGAGGTGGGATAGGAGGTATTCACGAGAAATAAGGATTACGTACAATTCAACTAAGGCCCTGAAAATGTATTCTTTGCATCTCGGGCTTTTTTATATTTAATTTACAAAAGTAAACACAGGTGTTTTTTTAAAACCAAAAAAAATATTATGCAGCAAAAAATGTACAGCGTTTTATGTCCCAAACTTCGTTATGGAACCTTTTTTGGCTCTTACTTCACTATGAATTGCTCAAGATGCGTATGAAGATGCAGTGAAGATTTTTGACCAACAGGTTTTTGGTTCACCAGCTAGTTTTAATATTTCGCTGAGAATAATTGAAAATGCCATCCTTATGTAGGTATTTCTGTATTGACATCGAATGGTTTGCTCCATCGGGCTACTAGCACACATTGTGTGAGTAGAGTAGCCCAATTAACTGGTAAATGTTGTGGCGTCATTCTAATTCCGATGCTTCACGCTAGATGTCGCTACTGACTGGCGTTTTGGTATCTCACTCTCTTCTTCTTTCGCCCTCTACTGGCTGAAGGCAGGCGCTCATGCTACGATGCTATAGCCTAAATACTATATATATATATTGAAACATTTCCGTAATAAACTCAGTGTAAATGAATACAAGGATGAATTTTACCATTCTGCTAGCTTCCTTCAACTACAAGACATAACACGACGACGAGGGAAAACGAATTTAACAGGCAAGTCAAATTGAAATTGTGTTAGGAAATAAGTACAGTTCCGATAAAAAAAACCCGTCGTTATATGGAAGAAGTTGCAGAATTAATGTATACGACTCATTGGGATTTTATGAACGAAAGTGTTGATATCTCAAAAACTACTAGACGGAATTGAATGAAACAAAAACTAGGTTGATTTCGCTGTACGTGTTACATGCAATTGTAAGTAGCCAAACATAACTGGCCGAACAAACAATTCGAGTTGCTATCTAATTATATCGCATAAACTACTGGATACTGATTCGATATGTGCTGCTAGGAATCACTTGTGTACCAAACTTCATGTTTTTGGCATAATCTGCAGGAATTTGTTGCCCAAGTCACATGCAGAGGACATAGGGGGTGCTGGGGGGGGGGGGGGGGGGGGTCCTTTATATATTTCAAGTGGTGTCCACTGTCCATGGCAGGTTCGATTTGTATTGCTAAGACAATGCTATGTACCAAATTTCATCCTTTTATCTATATTTGCGAGAACAAGCAATTCGAGTTGATATCTAATTATATCGCATAAACTACTGGATCGAATTGAATAAAACAAAAACTGGGTTGCTTATTATGATATCTGCTATATTTCTACACATAATACATGCAATATTAACCAGCAAAATGTAAGTGGCCGATCGAGTAACACGATATGATATGTAATGATATCTCATAAACTGCTGGATAGAATTAAATGAAACAAAAACTATATTGCTTATTACGTCTGTTATATTTCTATTCGTATTACATGCAATTACACACAGCCAAATATAATTGGCTCAGCAAGCAACACGGGTTATATCTAATGATATCGCGAAAACTAATGGCTAGAATGGAAGGAGGCTAAAACTGGATTGTGTTTATGATATCTGCCGGATTACCTGCCATACCAAGCAGCAAAACGTTGTTGGCCGAGCTAGTAACCCGTTATTATACTATCTGTCGAAAACGACAGATATTAAAACCCGAGCTAGTAACCTGTTATTATACGATCTGTCTGGATTTTCATAAAGAAATAGTGATATTGCGTATTTGGTTGTCATCTATTTGTTGCATAAAACTTCAGCTGCCTAATAAAAAGGTTCCTACTATTATTACCTGATGATGTGTGTCAAGGCTGCTAAAGATTGAACCTCTAATAGGGGTAGAAATGTAGTACAGACAATTTAATACGCAATTCAGTCTTTGTTTCGTTAAAATTTGTCTTCTAGTTTCTGAGATATCATCAGATATCATCACGTTTTTCTCGTTCGATCAATTATTTTCAAGCAGTTACATAGTGTTTAATAAGGATAGAAAGAAAGTAAACAATCTAATAAGCAATTCAACCTTTTTTTGTGAAAATCCGTCTAGTACTTTTCGAGATACCTGAATTTCAAGATTGCGTGATTGTCATTGCGACCCTTGGTGTAACGGAAAACGGAGTTTTTTTTTTTACCGGAACTCTACTTGTGTTTACGTACGTTAGGCTAATATGCCAAGATCATGGAAGCGCTACAACCTCTAGTGGCATGCTTACAAAATCCGGGGTAATCTTCTATAACTTGGACGTCCTGGAAGCAACAATCAGTTGAACCTTACCTTAAACATCAAACAACTCTTTTTTGTTTTCTAATTCGTGATATTTTGACATACCAAGTTGGTCTTACTCAATCCTTACAAGTGCGCTGAATTTTGCTCGCTCATTCAGTGCAAGTCTTTCTAGTGTAAGTTGTTTTTTCTGCAGCTCTATTTCAGCAGCTTTGGCCTTTATTTATATTATTAGTGGACGAAAAGCCAAATGGGCAACGACCATTTTAGCTTTAACACCGGAGGGTGACTTCAAATCACTACACGTACTAATTCCTCTTCACGTTTCCTCAAAACGCGGGTGAATTGTTGACTCGTCAGCATTGTTAGCATTTGTGTTATGTCCTGATTGTGGACAATTGCGTAGGTTCCCCAGCAGAGTAACGATGCTAGACACAACTTAATGCAAGCACAGGATTGGACATCTTTAATCTGTTGCTAGTCTTTTCATAAGTTACATTGGTCATTTGACCGAGCACTAGTCACATGTATATGGTAAGCAATACATATCAATATCAGTATGGCAGTATGGTAGTATGGATAGGCTAACCACTACCAGAGATTAGTGCTGGGTTAGGGTTAACATTAGGGACAGCTAGCTAGAAGTAATGCTAACTAGTTGTAGTGCCAAATGTAACGACACTGCACTAACGACAGTGAAATAAAAAAATTCTTAACTACCTGAAACAAACGAATCAATTAGTTATCTATGTATGTTTCCTATGGTACATGTATCTCTATTGTAATTAGTGCACTGATAACTTTAAGTAGTGAGCTTTAAATTAAGGAGAGCCAGTAAGCTGTCAAATCGTTTTCAAAGTTTACCAGCTGACATTTTTCGAAAGCTGATAATCCTTAATATTAACATGGTAAAACTCAAGAAAAAATTGTATTTATAGAACAGCCTGAAAATCAATGGCTTCCTGATTTTTGTTTAATTTAAATTACTAATAAGCTTGCTTTATTTTATTTTTTACGCTAACGTTGGCTGTGTTCAACTATTCGAATAATAATTTAGATGCGAGATTGGATATTTAGAATACTTCGAAATACAAATTTGAAAAATGTTTGAAGAATTTGCAGTATTCAGGATTGTAGTAGCAAATGTGTGGCTACTGGTTATGTTGAACATCTGGTAAACATCTTTTTCATTGCTTGACTTTTCGTTGCTCCATATCACACAAAACGTGATGTTTTTGCCATGAAAATAAAAAAAACATATAAGATTAAAATCAAGGATCTGTTTTCCTTACAAATAACTAGTACACTACATGTTTGTCTCACGACAAAAGTATATAATTGGCCTTGTCATTTCAGGGCACGAATAACGAAAATGTGACATTTTTGCCGACACGGCACAATTTAAAAATAAACCCCAGTTGGGTTAACAGGCAACGTGTTACTTAATACAACAATTTTACAACCTACATTAGTTATGCTACGGTTTTAGTAGTTACAAATTTTGAACGATCAGGTGCTTTTTTTAATACGTTTTGAACGACCTAAAGCTGGTGAATGTTTTGTAGTTTCGGTTTCGCGTGTACTTTCATGGACTGCTGAAATGATCTTTCGTTTATTTTTGTTTTTAGTAACTGGTTTTGGGGTATGCTGAGTAGTGTTGGAAGTTGAGGCGTTTTCCGTTCCTCGAATCTCTTCAAAGATGGCGCTGTTGGTTGGGAATGAAACGCTTGGCATATTTTCGACAACACTATCATTTCCTGTAAACCGCCTACTGGCTTCTCGGCGATTGGTTGAGGCTATTACCAATTTCGTTTATGACGTTTTATACGGAAGAACGCTTAGTTCGGCGAAAAAATTGTTCCGGGTAATTAGCGGAATTTTTATTCAGCTCTGTTTTAGCTGAATTTTATGTTGCGTTTGCGGATTTTTCAAGTGATGGTTCGGACAACGGTGCGATAGGATTTACCGCGTCTCGGGTGTTAGTATCAACATAGGAGTTGATTGTGTTTTGGTGGACAAGCAACTTGACTAAACCGGAAGTTTAAGAGCGCGGCGTCAAAGGACGTACCGCCACTCCAATCGGCACTCGCGGCCGCGCGATCGGAAATTTACACCCAACGCACTAGGTTTAATCCATCTAAACCATCTTTCAACATGGCGGAGAAAGCAGACGACGCCTAGTATAACGCGGTACTAAACTGGTATAACGGTACTAAATTAGATTTAGTAATTTATTCAATTTTTCTGCTGCTACGACATTTCAACTTAGTTAAACTTACTGTTGTCACAAGAAGATGACTCATTCTACACCGGTTTTCTTGCAAATATCATGCATTCATAAGCACCCCGTCTAGTGTTACAAAAATATAATATTTACTTCCCCAACAATCGGCGTTAAGGTTTCGTTCGACTGTCAAACTTTGTTACAAAACACAATGGCACGTAAAGCCTGGCAATATAACAATCTCTTATCTTACCTACGTTTGATACATCATAAACAATGTAGTACAGGGCGTATTTCACATTAAATTCCACCGCCTACGAGCGGATCAACCGCGAATACCTCATGGCGGCTTGGTCAGGCGGAAGTAGCAGACGCGCTTTGTATTCTGGGTACATTCGTGAGTCACGCTTGCCATCGAAGAGTACGCACTTCGGCTATGCATTTGAGCTGGGAGTTGCTTATCCATTCAAACACAATCAACTCCTATGGTATCAAGCACTCTAAGTCTTAGGTGAGATCTAGATTTACGGACAACAACGTTGTTTTTGGTTAAAACATTGTAGATTTGGGGCGGTCTTCCTGCATGTGTTACGGGGCAAACTGATGAATTTGCCTATCAGACAAGTGCCTCGCAGGAGACGTTCACTGTATAAGCGACTTCCCTAGAGTACATTTCCTTGGGCCTGACCATACACCAGATGCAGAGCTGCATAATCTGCATTCGAATACCAGCCATATGCTGACAGACTTATTCTACGTAAGCACTATTACAGTAGGCCACTAAATGTTCGGCTGTTTATCTACTATTCTGGGACCAAAGTAATGTTTTAGTTTCAGAAATTAGAGAGCTTCCTATTAAGGAAAATTGGAAATAAGCCATCATCTAAAATTATACACTAGAAATAACGTTTCAGTAAGCCACCTTTATGCACTTTTGTTTCGTCGGAGTGGCATGACCTGGATTCGGCCCTGCTACCGATCTAATTGACAGCATTTTCGCTGATGGCTTATTTCCAATTTTCCTTAATATTCTTTACACCGATTTGTGTCTAATTATTTCTCCTTCGTTGAGCCTTATGAGGGCATAATTTGCCTTCCTTCTCTATTGCCTATAGCCGAGGACAATCGGTCGATTGGATGCCTGGCCACGGGTGTGACCTTAATACTGGGTTCATTGTGTTATCTTTATTCCAGTGGAGGATGTGGCCATAGCGATTAAGGCGCTATGCAAGTGATCTGTGGGCCAACTGGGTAGCCGGTTCGAATCCGGGTCATGCCACTCCGACGAAACGTAAGTGCATAAAGGTGGCTTACTGAACTACGTTATTTCTAGTGTATAATTTTTGCTAATGGGTTATTTCCAATTTTTCCTTAATATTTTTTACTGCGATTTGTGCCTAATTATTGCTTTCCTATTAGTTCGGCCTGTTGCAATTAACCCCCCCCCCCCCCCGCACACAAGAACCAGGTGCCTTTGTGTAACGAAGAGGTGAATTTACAGTTCGGCCACCTTGCCGCTACCACAGATTTCCTATCCCCCAATTACCTATCCCCCGAAAAAATTTGAGGACCTTTTTTAATTTGGCCATTTTATTTTTATTTTTCCTATTTTCACTAATTTTACCTGTCTGGATTGCGGTACCCTAAGCCCCTAGATCAACCATGGCAACAAAGCCAACAAAGACGGATAACGAAGATGTCTTCATTTTTAATTAAGACAATACATTAGTTCCCGGAATTAAAATCTCTGATGGTATTATTAGACCTGCACTAACGCCGACCAAAGAAACTTTGTCTACCACCCAACCACCACGGATAAACGTTTAAGCAATAAAGATGTTTACCATTACTCCGACTTTGAAACTCTTGACGTCATACGTTCATACCTTCAGTGTTGTGGGATCTGTTTCTTCCTATTGCAATTTTCTGATGCAATCGCCCAGTTGTGTGGGTTGGGAGAAGAAGTAGAATTTGGGTTATTAGTTCATGTGACAACTAAAGAATATGACGTTTTCGGCCAAATGTTTATACGAATTATATTCTTAGGTTGACCTAAGGAAATCGTCACTGAAGTTTTGACACAACCTTTTGTTACACCCTGTATATTGCAAGTTGTAAAATGAAAATACACAATTTTCATTCTATTTACTTCAAGCTGTTGAAGTTACACTAATTTAAAGTGCAACTTCTGTGCGACAATGCTGAAGCTGTAAGAAAGGTGGCAGCATATGATCAATCAACACGTCGATAAAAGGTCATCAAGTGTGGGTCGCAAAATTTTGGTCGTTATCAGCAGTGGGATAAGAAAAGAACTTGCTGCACAAAGGGGGGGGGAAATTGAGGCTTAATGGCGCGTCGACAACTTGGTCATTAGCGCCAACCTCAGTCACAGTGCAGTGGTCCGGGTTGCCAGTGCACCACACATTACAGAGATGTTATTCAAACCCCTAATCTAAATCTTGTCATACATCTGTACCTCCTGCAAAAATTGAAAAACACCGGACAGGAGGACAGACAAAGGCATAAGGCTTAAAATGTGGTAAAATAGAGGGCAGTGACAAACCTGACAAAAATTAACTTGTATAGGAATGTCAGCTAAGTGGCTTTGAATGCAAAATTTGCCCCTTAATAACGTTGCAAGTGTGTTTCTCGTTTTTTCTAATTCTTCTAGTTTCTAGTCCGCTCATCCCCATGTTAATTCCCATAGGGTGATTATTCACTTGTGCCGAGATAGCGGGAAGGCTTCCTGCTATGAGATTTGACGAATGGATACAGTACGATACGAACTGCATACCTTTTCTGGTTTACAGCCTGAGGGTATAACGGGAATGGCCTGGGAGGGCGCGTAAATACGAAAGTATTGTTATAACCATCGTTGGCATTGTCGGCATCGTCTCTGATTAACGGCCAAAGGTCGGACAATGACAACGTGTATACTGATGTGCGTATTTAGACACACGCTAGGGTGTCCTCACAAATCTAAACAACGTATTGCCAAGAAATTGTGTCTATGTCCAATTCGCGAAAACTAAACATAATGTCAAAATAAAGCGAAAAACTGGTAAAGAGGCCACCAAATTGACAATGGCTCAGGCGCACAAAGAATGATACGAACTAAATTAAAAAAATAACAATAAATTAACACAAAACGAAAAACTGATAAAGAGGCGACTACGTTGAGAATGGCACGGCCTCTCAAAGGAGTGATATGAAATTAATATTGGAAAAAAACCACTCAAGGTATTGTTGACGTGGCACTTTATTACACATCTATAGGCTAATTGAGTTGAGTCTAATATACAATTAGAAAAAAACTGATATCATACCAAAAAACTGGTAAAAGGGACCGCCAAGTTCCGAATGGTTTGGCCCTTAAAAGGAGTGACATCAACACTCCAAAACATTCTCCAAGTCAATTGCACCGAATAATGCTTTGGACGTTAAATGAAAACACGAATATTGCTACTAAAATAGCCCAAATAGTACCAAAATAGCCCAAATAGTACCAAAATAG
>JAHWFP010147607.1:23203-44825 GCA_023313725.1 Lithobius niger
CATTTTGGAAAATCTCACATTTTGGAAAATCTCACATTTTGGAAAATCTCTCCGAAACTAACCAGCATACTTAGTTTCAAAATCATTTAGGCATAAAAGACCATCAGTCTACCATAATAACATATTCAGCTTTGGTATTTGAACAAGCTGCAGCAGAAGACCATTTAAACAGCCAGATTCCCCGCAGTCACCCACCCAAGTATCAATCCAGCCCATTGCTGCTTAACTTCGGGGATCTGACGAGAACCTGGTGTTTCCAGCACTGCAAGGCCGCAGACATAGGGCCTTAGGGCTTCGGGCAGATGACCAGGAGTGGTTAACGCTCGTTAAACCCTTTAACCCTTTAGACCATTTAAAAGCACAAATAATGGAAATATTTGACGAATTAACTAGCCTATTTTCTAATGTTCCAGGGGTCATTACATCGGTCGACTATGACAGTGTTATGAAAACTGATAAGCCAGTCTGTTCAAGGTCTTACAGATTAGCGCCTAGGAAACATGAGTTAATTGCTGAAGAGATTGATCGAGTGGAAAACTTAGGGATATTGCTGCCTACAGACAGTCCATATGGTAGCATGATGATTTTACATGAGAAGCCAGGAAAAGACCCTAGGCCTGTGGTGGATTACAGAATGATAAATTCCGAAACTGAAACTCATTCACATCCTTTGCCTAGGAACTGGTAGAAAAGGTAGCTAAACCTAAGTAAGGATCATTTTTTTACTGTGTTCGAGGATTTTGGCAAATAGGCATGACTCCCAGAGCTTCTCAAATAGACGTCATAAATACACCATGGGGGGGGGGGGGGGAATGGCACTGCTTAAAATAAGCTCATTAATAAGGCAATTATGGGGCTGGAAGAATTTTGTTCAGCATTTGTTGATGATTGTGCTGTTTACTCACAAGACTGGACGTCTCATTTGGCACATTTGCATACGTTTTGCCAGCATATGCATGAAACAGGTCTAACAATCAAAGCATCTAAGTTACAGACTGCCATGCATGAAGTAAGTTATTTAGGCCACATCGTTAGACAAGGAAAGAGGAAGCCATCTGATATCAAGGTAAAGGCAGTTAGGAAATTTAAGTGGCCACAAACAAAAATTGATATCCGAAACTTGGGCTTACAGGTTTATAAAGGGTTATGAGGAGTGTTATAAAGTGTTTTGAGAGATGCCTTACGTAAACCAGAGAAGAGTTAATGATTTGGACATGCACTAGGGAAGTAACTTTAAAGGAAGGAAGTGATTGCAACGTTTAAAGGAATCACTGACAAGACAGCCCATATTAAGAGCTCCTGACTACAGTAAAATAAATTTGGCGCAAACAAGTTGTAGTTATAGAGGGATGGGAATTATTCTGTCACAAGAATTTGATGGCGAGGAACATCCTATCTTGTATCTACTCAGAAAGTTAACGATAAGAGAACAAGCTTATCCGCCGTAGAGAAAGAATGTGCATGTATTATGTATGTGGTGGCAAGCTTAGGCCTTACTTGTTGGGTTCCACGTTTCTAATTGAGACTGATCATAATCCGTTAAAGTGGTTGGTGAACTTATCTTACAAGAATGGTCGTTTCCTTAGATGGAGTTTTAAGCGTCAAAATTATGACTTTGAAGTGCACTACAAAAAGGGTTCCACTCGCACTAACGCAAATGGATTGAGTCGTTATTTTGTATAGTGTAGTGCAATACCAGAGTAGAGAATTATTGGTGAAGATAAATATAGTGGTTGGTTAAAGTATTTGAATGGGAAATTATAAAGTAGTTAATCTATTTAATTATCTTTTGTTAAGTAATAGTAGTTGTGTACTGGTTTCATGCGTTGTTTAATTAGCTGTCCATACATGACTGTCAATCACTAGCTTTGTTCGCTACCGCATGGTTACAGATTTGAAGCCATTGCATGTTCAAAAGAAGAAGAACGTGGTTGCTATTCACTTCGTAATTTTAATGGAAGATTGGTGTTGCATGAATCCTCCGAAAATCGTGAATATTTGGATACTGGGGATTTGTAACGATTCTAGACTATCCGTACTAAATTCATATAGTTTTCAAGACCAGTAAATGAACTGTCACTTTCTCCACAATGAGAGGAGGTGAAGCAACTTTTCTTCATTTCTGGGTAACGCAGAAAAACCAAGCTGTGTTAAGAAAATCCGTGTAATAAAGAGACTTTCAAGGAAGAACTCACAGTTAAACAATACTTTCTGAACGTCGACATTAGACAACTACATTTCAAAGAATTTTTGTTTCAACAACTTCACTTCGTGGACTAAAATAGTGGCAAGGTGACCTTAGTATCAGTATTCATGTGCAACGTATTTTTCCTTATCCTGTTTGGAAACCTTTAGGTGTAAACTGCCTTGTGGTATTTTTCCTGAAATAAGCAATTTTAGACAAGAGATCTTTATTCAGCTAGTTGGAGTCGAGCTGTGTAGACCCTACTTAGTTTAGAGCCGTCTCCAGTATGCTGTAGCATCCTGTACTAACTGCATTTATTGCAAGATGTGAAGTGAATAAACGCAATTTTCATTTTATTTATTTCAAGCTGTTGAAGTAATACTAATCATACCAAAAACCAAAACTGGTAAAAGGGGCCGCCAAGTCTGAATGGTTCGGCCCTTTAAAGGAGTGATATCAGCACACCAAAACATTCGACAAGTTAATCGCACCGCTTAATAGTTCGAACGTTAAATGAAAACTAGAACATTGCTACTTTTGCTATCAATGTTCAAGTTTTCATTTAACGTCCAAAGTATTATTCGGTGCGATTAAGTTGGCGAATGTTGGTGTGTTGACGAATGTTTTGGTGTGTTGATATCACTCCTTTGAAGGGCCGAACCATTCAGAACTTGGCAGCCCCTTTCACCAGTTTTGGTTTTTGATATGATATCAGTCCTTTTTTTTAAATTGTGTATTGACTCAACTCCACTACCGTGCAGATGTGTAAAAAAGTGGCACGTCAACAAGAAAATGGTTTTCAACAACTTGCTACTACCTTTTGCCTATAGGCCGAATTATTCGCAAGTTGGTCACCTCTTTATAGGTTTTTGGTTTGGTTTTAATTTTGTTGTAATTTGTTTTATTTCGTTAGTTTTGGTGTGTTGATATCACTCCTTTGAAGGGCCGAACCACTCTCAACTTGGTGGGCTCGTCACCAGTTTTTCGCTTTGTTTATTTTGCTTTGTTTTTAGAGTTGGTTTATTTTTCGTGAATTGGACGTGAATACAATTTCTTTGGCAACGTTGCTTAGATTTATCGTGCTACACTGGTGTGTGGCTAGGTACGCACGTCAGTATAAACGTTGTCATTGTCCGAACTTTGGCTGTCCAATGAGAGACGATGCCGACAATACTAACAATGGATATCACAATATTTTCGTACTTAAGCGCCATCCCACGCCATCCTTGTTACACCCCTAGGCTCCAAACCATAAAACGTACGCAGTTCGTATCGTAATTCAGCCATTCGTCCAATTTCATGGCTGGAAGCCTTCCCGTTATCTCGATATCGATGAATAATCACCCTATGGAAATTAACATGGGGATGAGCGGACTAGAATTAGCTAGCTAGTAGCTAGTTAGCTAGCTAGCTAGTTACATATTTTCAAAGTTACTGAGGGTCAGATTTTGCATTGAAAGCAGCTTAGCTGGCATTCCTACACCAGTTAATTTTTGTCAGGGGGGTCATTGCTCTTGATTTCAACACAATTTAAGCTTTTGTACCGCATTATTATATTCCCCCAAGTGCTTGAAATATGCCCAACTATGAAGTGATATAAGACACTGACGCTATGGCGCCGCGCTACAATGGTTTACAACCTCGACAATTGAATTGATGTGATATTTGTTGTGATGATTGTTGCCTAACTTGGCGCGACACACTAGCGTGTGTCTAGGCGACAATGCTGATGCTGTGAGAGAGGTGGCAGCATGAGATCAATCAACACGTCCATCAAAGATCATTAAGTGTGGGTCGTAACACCACCAACCTAAAAATGGGAATGACTCACAAGGGGAAGGTAAACTCTCGTTTCGCCGTGTCGCCGACTGCCGGTTCGCCGAATTTACGAAACGGTATGATCGCGTTTCGCCGACTCTCAAGTCATTTTAGTGACGTCAACGCACAAACAATTGTACGATTCGATAAGCAATGACATTAATCAGAAAGGAGCAAGACATTTCGATTTGAAAACTTGAAATGGTATTTAATTTAGGCACCATGCGCCTAATTTAGGCACCACGCAACATGCGCCCATCATTTGTTAAAAAAGGACACAAATTCGCTTAATTTTTTAATAGAAGGTTTCAAGGTTAAATATGTATCATTTTTTTGTTATTTGTTTGTTAAATAGATGAAATTCGCAGTAAACAATAGAAGTCAACTAATGATATTGCGAACTGCCAAAAATGTTTTTTGCCCCACTGTCGGGGAATTATTGTCGGTGGTCTGGGGTTAGCTGGCGGCACTACTTGTCGACACGAGCACGAGACACTACAGGGCCCTTCTCATCCCGAAGCATTTGTTTTTGTTTTTTTAGGGAGCACGAACCAAATCGTCGCTGTTTTGTTCATTCGGTCAGTTTCCGGTATCATTATCCACCCACACATAAAATTCTAACCTATACTTCTAATCTAATTCTAATTCTAATCTATACGTATACGACTATAAGCTACATCGTGACAGGAAGTAAAAAAAAGAAGAAAGGGGGCATGTTAAAATCGTAACGCATCTGCAATATGGTAATACATTTGTTCTTTCAATGCGGGCTTCTTGTCAAAATAAGGTTCATCTTAAATTGTTACTCCACTGTTTAAGTAACTAAGCTACAAATTGTAGCAAATATTTATTTCTTAAAGTAGTCAAGGAAGGCTATGTTTTTAGCTACCTGCAAATGAACGTTTTATTTCTTGCGGTCGGTGAAACGGGAGTATATCTTTACTGAAATTCGGCGAAACGGGAGTCGGGGAAACGGTTTCGGCGAACCGGGAGTCGGCGGAACGGAAGTCGGCGAAACGTGGGTGAACCCAAGGGGAGTTATCGGTGAGGGAAGCCATTAATCGGGGGGGGGGCCCCCCAGGTCAAGTCGCAAGGAAGATCCCTACTGATACGGTACATGTAGCCCTGCTGCCGAACTGCACCAGGGGTAGAAGAACATTTTTTTCAAAGTCAAAACTGCATCTGGACTGAATTTTCTTTGGTGGAACCCCTCCTTATATAGGGGAAAAAAATTAAAAAAAATTACCCATGATGTATCATAAGGGGAATTCCCTTTTTTCATTTTTCATCCAATAAACAGTGTTGCTAATGTGTAAGCACGGATAACTCTGCCGAATTTAGGGGGTGGACGAATATATTTATTGTGCCAACCGATAGCTGAGGCCAAGTTAGATGGGGTAAGATGCATGGTGACCAAAATCCACTCGATACTTTAGAACCGATACTTTAGACCGATACTTTAGAAGTTATAGCCAAACAAGAATTCAGTCAAATCTGGTCCTACCCTTGACTCACAGGAAGTGACGTCATAATCGGAAGTGACGTCATAATAACCGAAAGTGATTTCATAACAATCGGAAGTGACGTCATAACAACCGGATGTGACATAATAACACCCGGAAGAGACATCATAACCGGAAGTGACGTCATTTTTTGGGTATGTCTGTTTGTGTATGATCCTATCGTTTTTTTTTGGCGTTAGTTCCATTTTAATAACAGCAGTTACGGTAAGACTTTATTTGTATGTACGTGAAATACCTAAAACATTTCAGTCGTCCTGTGTTTGTCTGCTACCACTCACGTTTGCGTGTTCATTGTTTCATGCCAAATGTATTGTATTGTTGTATTATCCGTGCTACCTAAAACCAAAACAAAACAACAGAATACTGAAACTCTCCCCTTAAAATAGTAGTAAAAATAATAGCAAATAGTAGTAAAAAGGTTTCAGAAACTTCTTGTTCAGCTGGGCAGCCATCACTGGATGCTGACTTGAGTTTTTAAACACGAATAGAGTTCTACAGTAAAAGTGAAACTCACTCCAAAGTGAAACTAATGCAACTTAACAAGATTCAAATTTCGCACAGTGTCACAGATTAACAAGTTACAATGATTGTTGGAAAGGTTACTTGTTATTAGGCAACTGCAGGGAAACTAAATTGTCGTTGCAATTTATAAGTTGTCGTTTGAATATGCATCTTAGATGACATATTTGCGCTAAATTATGACAACATACCTTATCTGAAATAGTGAACCAATAACAGTAATGACGCTTGAAAAAATGGGTGCTGGACATCATGACATTTCGAGGGGAAGAACGTTCAAGAATATCAATAAAGAATACCATTGAGCGATCATTAAATCGCTCAAGAATACAATAATTCTTATATCTACCTGAAAGAAAAGTAGTTATGTATTTTTTGCTTTAGAATTTTATCTTTTACGCTCAATTCGACAATTACAAAAATAAAAAGACAAAGGGGCGGAAGTGGTCTCGAAATTGGTTAACTAAATACGGATGAAAACCTATTTACGTTGCCTTCTGGACTCAAGCAGTTTGACATACAAGTCAAAAAGGCAACGTAAATAGGTTTGCATCCGTATTTAGTTAACCAAAAAGACAAACTTATTATCGTTAAACGATCTCACTGTTGTATTATGTTTGTTATTACCAACTTTCGTCCCGACCATTGTTAAAACGATGCTGTATAAATCCCATATTCGCACGGCTGCAACAATGCTTAATAATGGCGTTCATACTTATTCTGCACACTTATTTTGCAGACTTTTAGAATTCTTAGAAGTATGACCATATTATGCTAATTTGCATCGATATTTTGGATTTTCCACCAGAGTTATATTCTAAACCTACAACGTTACCTTCTTTGACAGCACCAACCGATCTACCGTTGGCATTATTCGTCGATCCCGAAGTGCTTCTTCAACAAACAAGGGAAATAAGGATTTGCCCCATTGACTACAACCAAACTTTAAACCATGCGCAACGGCTGTTTGCTGTGACGTCACCATGATTAGCCAATGACGAACGAGAACAAAGACTGTTTGGCCGTATGATTGGACTAGCCCAGTCACGTCATGTGCACGTCACAGCAAACAACCATGGCGTGTGGTACAGTAACAATATCCCCCGTGTAATGTCCGATCAGAGCGTATTGTTAAAGCATCGTTGCTCGGGGGAACGGACTGTTGCTTGATTCCGATTTTCCCATTCGATGAACATAGAAAATGAGAAGTTGCCCCGTCAGTCAACAAAGTACGGTAACAATTACAATAGCAATAGGTATTATTGTAACAATACGACGCTTGGAACGTCATACCAAAGCATACTGTTAAAGCAATGTTGTTCGAAGGTTCTTCGAGCATTCGTAAAACAAGGAAATGAAGATTTCTCCCCGTAACAGCGCTAAGGGTGGGCCAGAGTGGGCTATGACCCCCCCCCCCCCCCGCCTCAATACTTCACGGCTCCTCGCAGGCCCCCCTGACCTCAGCATTCAGATTACTAACAGACAAAAAAAGATAAAAATTGCAGTCTAAACTTGACATCAAATGAATAAACTGAGCTTTTATTTATTTTATTTAAATTTATTTATTTTTTTTAGCAACTTTGCAATAATTAATGTTTTGTGTTTATGGGGCGTATTTAAAAAAAATAAGATTTCATTGAACCTTACATTACGCTTAAGTTTAATTAAACGGATTATAAGTGCCTAATGCGCCTGCCTTGAAAAAAAAAAGTCCCTGGCCCACTCTTTTTCTAGATGTCCCCTCTGCCGGCCCCCTCAAACAATTCAGTCGTGAAGCCGTCACTGACTTCTCCCTTCATCGGACAATGGTATTTCCGTTTGGCGCTGCTACACGAAATGAAGGGCGGATAATAAAAAAGTTACAAAAATGAGCCTGTGTAAGCAATGAAATGCACACTTTTAGTAGAGTGAAGTCCTCGGAAGTGTAAAACATCCTCGGGGCCTTTGCTCACTCGCACGATTCCACACCTCCTCAGAATTTACTTTACCGAAAGTGTGCATTAAATCGCTTACACCAGCCCATTTTTTCAAACCCCACGCTGTAACCATTACTTAAACTTAGTAGTTTTACAGTTAATTCGCAAGATTAACATGGCGTGTATTCACGAAAACTTAGTGGCAATTCTTTCCACATTTTACTTTTTTTGGGTGATTGGCGTAATTTTAATTAATCCTATATCAATAGCAGCCATTATAGCCCACGCTGCCAATACAACTGGAGGGAACCCTCCTTCAATCACTCTAATTTCTTTTGACCTTAATTCCTGTACTTTCAATTTTTTTACATTCATAAATGTTTTGTTTTAAATTTTATATTACTTAATTTCTTCTTGCCAAATAAAAAAAATAGTCAAATAAACAAACATTTTCGCTATAATTATAATAATTTAGTAATGATTACATCAAATGTCTAAAATCATACGATTTTCATTTTACATTTATTTTATTCTACAAATTCACAAATATTCTTATTTTACAGATTAATAAATATAAACGAAGTCCCATTACTAAAATCCCTCCACTGAAACATTTTTAAACTCAAAACTTTGTAAATAAATAAATAAAATAAAAAAAAAGTTGTTGCTGGAGCAACAGGAACTGGCAAAGACCCAGGAGGTCGCTGATTGCCAGCCTAAAAGGGGAGAGCATTGAATATATGCTGGTGAAAAGTAGAAGGATTTTTCAAAACCAGAAATTAAAAGTATGTGAATGAGATAAAAACACTTTTTGTTACACTTGTGATGTGTTAAATTGCGAAAGAAATTCCACCCAATTTGAATGCAATTGAATTTATTTATACCCAATTAATTACATAAGAATACATATACAATAAAGGATAATAAAATACAAGATGTTATTCCTCGGGTGTACAAACGTCATTTATAAGTGTGCTTTTTGTTTTATAATTTCACTACTCCAGTTATTGTAGTAACTCATTTGATTCTAAACATATTCCTTTAATAAAACAAAGAATAACACATTACATTACAAATCGTTATTGTTTTATTCTACGTAACAACAGGATTTTTATCACAAATTTTCGTTTATAAAGAGAAAAGTTATAAATTTGTACCACCAAAAAAAAAAAAAAACGCAGAGCTACAGTGCAACGTTAGCACTCAGTTTTTGGTACTGTCAGTCAGTGTTCCAATCCATGTGGGATTCTTTTTTAGGGTGGTTATTTGTTATTACACCATTCTTAAACATTCACTAAGTCGCCACATAGAATCTATGCAATACGTTTCAATTGAGCGGATAAATAAAAGAAACACTATTAAGAAGAATAAAAATGTGTGGTTGGTAACCTAGCCATACACTAAATCCACTAAACCCCAAAAAAGTTTTTATTTGTCCTTTGCTTTTACAAAATAAGAATCAGTCTTCTATTTTATAAAGCTTCCCTGCAGGTTGTTGTTGGGTAACACAATGTATCATTCCGCCATTTGCATACAAATCTCGTGCATCTATCCCTATTACATCTCTACCCGGGTACTGCTCTTTAATAATATCATTAGCAACTTTATCATTATCATCTTCATAATTAGGGACAAGAACGACATTGTTTGCCAAATAAAAATTAGCATACGAGCCTTTAAAGGACAGCGTTGTTCCATTAGTCAACTTTACGTTATTTTCTGTAAGAGGTAAAAACACCTTTTCATATTCCTGTCCAGCAACATTAGTTGCGGTAGTAAGTGTAGTGATATCGTCATCGGAGAGTCCCCATATACGCAAGTCATCTTCCTTCATCGTAATCATGGTTTTATCATTGACGAATTTTATAAACCCGTCAAGATGGAAATCGGTAATATCCCAATTTGTCTGACCTTTCAACCAGACTACTTTCTTCACCCCATAATACTTCTTAAACATCTCATCAGCATCTTCTTGAGTCATGTCAGGATTTCTTACAGCTTTATGCTTATAATCCTGACTGATAATCGCACTTTCAACGGCCATCATAAAACCGTGTCCATCAGTTTCTACAGAACCTCCTTCATTCACCATATCCACGTTAATCACCTTTATCCCTAAATCTTTTCCGATAAGCCGTGGAATTTTATCACTTTCTTTGTAAGCATTTTTCTTTCCCCAGCCATTAAATCCCCAATCTTCGATCAATATACGATCTTCTTCATCTTTTACGAAAATAGGACCATTATCCCTTGCCCACACATCATTAGTAGGGTAAATTTTAAAATCAATACCTTCTAATGGAACATTATTTTTAACTAAAACATCAGTAATTCTAATCTCTTCATCCTCATCATAAGCAATAATGTGAACATTTTCGTTGCCCTGCAATGCTTTGGTCATCTTGATCCAGGTTTGCTCAATACTGTCTCGGTAATCTTCTCCATATTCATAACCATGTGGCCATTGAAGCCAGGTTCCTTCGTGCTTGTCAGATTCGTCGGGAAAACGATAAATCTGTGACATACAAAACATTGTACTTAATGTTACAAAGATGCGAAAATTTTTTTACTGATACTCCTTTAAATTTCTTTCTTATACGTATTCCAAAATCAACACCTGTTTCAAAATTATTTCCTCTCTGAGAAAAGGTGCTGCCAATAACAAATTGAATTTTTTTTTGGGTCGACCCAATCTAATGACTTGGTCGCTATTTTGCTCTTGTTTAAAACTAAAATCAGATTCTACAATCAGCACACTGTGCAATTACAACGTTTATTTATTACAGTGTACTCCATCTTCTTACATTATAACGGAGCAAAAAATGGCTTCGCCGTTTAGAAAAAAAAAACATTAGAGCTCGTATCCCCATACTCACAGCCCTGAAGTTACACGAATAAAAACGGATTATAGAGTTCACTCGAACGCAACGAACTATAATTTGAAATTATATTTCAAATTATAGTTCGTTGCGTTCGAGTTATATATAATTTGAAATATAATTTGTGTTCATTTTGTGTATGCATTTTTATCTTTCAATTTTGTAGCGTTTTGTTGTTTATGGCGTCTATTTTGTGTGTGTTTGTGGGTTTAGGTTTTGCGAATTGGAGTTCAAATTATAGTTCGTTGCGTTCGAGTGAACTCTAGTCCGTTTTTATTTGTGTACCTCAGGCCTGTGAGTATAGGGATACGCGCTGTAATGTTTTTTTTTTCTAAACGGCGAAGCCGTTTTTTGCTCAGTTAGTCTAATTTATTGGCTTTTTTCGCTTCCATTTTATATGTGTCCACTGTCCTCCGATTTTTGTTTTTGAAAAAACGGAACATTAGAAATGGATACTTATGTTTGGGTTCCGTCGAAGGTTTGTCCCATGATTATTATTTGATGGCAACACATTAGTGTCTGGATTTAGCATGCGTCATCTCGATGAGTAGTTGATTCTGGATTGTTTCAGTATCGTGGTAACAATCGCGGAAACAATACAACTTGCTTCCCGAAGCCAGCATTGAAAAAGTAAATAAGTCACTCAGTCATGTCGGCCGCCCAATTTTAAGACTTCGCACCCTACGGTTTAAAACTTGAAGATTTAAGGAAAAATCAAGACCATTTAATTTTGGGTTTCCACAACGAGCTCGCTAACTCAAACAACGACAATGAGAGTTTCCCGGCACTCAACCATTGTTGCATCTTGTTCGAGTGAGCTATATAGCTCGCCTCACAGAGGTCTCACGGACTTGTGGTTGGGCTTAAAATGTATAATCCGATATTGTGCGCCTCACCTATTGTTACCCTCTTGTTACATGTTGCAGAATTGTGGTGAAGGTACATTAGGTTAGGTTAGTTTTAAGTAGTTTTTAAGTTTGTAGAAGGAGCGCATGACGTACGGTCTTTAGGCTCTAGTAAATAAATTCAAATTCAATTGTAATATTTTAACATTGTTACCGCTCCGCCGCCTCCTCCGCCTCCTCCTCCTATCCAATTTTCTGAAATTCTCGTGCGCAAACGAACTCTACTAAACCAAAGTCTCATAGCAGAAACGAAGCAACGATGACCCCCAAAAGGGGAACAAGTATAAGTATAACTTTTTTTGCTCACCCAAGTTGGGTAGGATGCAAAAATCCATAACACACCAAAAATGACAAAATTAAAAATATAGACGAGAATCCAAAAGAAAAGTTAATAAACAGTAGAGTGACTGCAGACAGGAGGACTGCGACCACGCCTCAAAGATATCTCAAAGGAAGTCATGCTGTCACACATCACGCTCGCTGTTGGCAGCGCGTTCCAATGTTTGATAGTGTCAGGGAAGAATGTGCGGGAAAAAAAGTTCTTATGGCACTGAAACAACTTAATCTTTCCGGGATGGTCGTGACGTCCAAGGTAGTCAAGGTGGCTCATAAAATCCATAGGATTTAAAATTGTATCACCAGTTGCCACCCGAACATGAGAGTCAATCTATGCTCCAGCCTTGTTCCCTTTAGAGTGGTCCAGCCTCCCCCTGGGAGGCATCACGAGGAAGTTCTGGGGCGGGAGGGGGGGGGGGGGGCACTGATGGCAATTTGGGTATTTCATTGGGGTCCATGGCTGGTTCGATTTTTACTGTTGAGAAAGACTTGTGTACCAAATTTACGTTTTCTGCAAAATTTCTGCAAAGATTTGTTACTCCACTTAATGATTTCTGCCCAGTGCTCTACAATAATAATTGCTCTGCCGATGCAAATACTGCAGTAACATCAAAAATCGTGTTCAAAAGGCCCTGATCGGTGTTAATACCTACATTTTGAGCTGTACAAATTGAAAATTGGTTCATTGGTTCGATCTCTAGGTGAGAGCAAAAGTTCTAACCCATTTGACTTTCCGTGTCAAGAATAATGTAGTTACATTAAAATGGCATGCGAAAGGCCCTAGACCTTGTCCATATCTACGTTTTAAGCTATAGAACTTGAAAATCAGTTCTGTGGTTCGATTTCCAGGCGAGGACAAAGAGTCCCAACAGCAACATTAATGATTTCTGCCCAGTGCTCTGCAATAATAATTGCTCTGCCGACGAGTATACTGCAGTAACATCAAAATCGCGTTCAAAAGGCCCTGGTCGGTGTTAATACCTACATTTTAAGCTATACAAATTGAAATCGGTTCATTGGTTCTATCTCTAGGTGAGAGCAAAAGTTTTAGCCCATTTGGCTTTCCGTGTCAAGAATATGGTAGTTACGTTAAAATAGCCTGAGAAAGGCCCTAGGCCTTGTCCAGACCTACGTTTTAAGCTATAGAACTTGAAAATCGGTTTAGTGGTTCGGTCTCCAGGTGAGGGCAAAGAGTCCCAACAACAACAACAACAACAACAAGAAATGGACGACGAACGGTTTGATTGTTGTCATTAAAATTTGTAATGTGGTGAAATAGTTACGACACGACCCCAAGTACCGAATTTCGTTGGTCTATGTCATTTCTGGGCGAGACTATAGGAGTTCAAAGTTTGACGTTTAACATGGAAGTTCATGCTGAGGCTTATATTGAAGTCCTCTCTCCAGCAAAACTAAAACTATTAATTTCTCCGTTTCTATTCAATATATTTCGACCAAACTTGGCCAAATAGTAGATAGGAACTTTTCCAAACTTTACACCAACCTTTATGCAATTCCGTGTAAGAGTAAACGTAGGAAGCCACACGTAAATATTTTAAAACTGTTCACTTGTTGTTGTTGTTGTTGTTGTTCTTGGCTGACACGGTTTCGGAAAAAACTACTGCACCTACCTAAAATGTGAAACATGATCTGAGCCAGAAATTTCCCTGGGCTTCAACCTTACAGGGACCACTTTTTTAATTGGTCGATCCATTCCGGAGTTACGGACCTAAACGATCATTTTGATTGTTTTACATTGTTTTAACCATTGTATTTAGGGAACAATGTCACTCAGCAAACTCCAGATTCATTCTTCGTACACGTGTTATGTCTTTGCTAAAAAAGTTGATTATTGAACGGTAAAATGACAAAGGGCCCTTTAAACCGTTAAACCCTTTTTGACATAGGGCCTTATGGCTTCGGGCAGATGACCAGGAGTGGTTAACGCTCGTTAAACCCTTTGAAACCCTTTGAAAGAATCAGGTTAAGGTTGTTATCGATTATTAGTATGTAATTGGGCGTACGGCTTTGGGCCAGGGCCCGTAGAAATAAATTAATGAAATAATCAGTTTTTCAGCTAAACGCATATATTTTTAAACCAGACTAAGCTGCGTTGTGAATTTCGAGGTCTCGAAATTGGCAGCTAAAAACGATAGAATTGCGTATTTATTTCGCCGATGCAGGCTTTCGGAGCTGAGTTGAATTGTTTCAAAGTGGCCAGCAACAATCGACTGCATGCATAAACCTTTGTAGCGCGACGCCATAGCCGTAAAAAAGGTACACGGATTACAAACAAAAACGTAAAGTGTGCCGTAAAAAAGGGGTTATATGATTGAATATTCACTTGTTAAAATGTACACGGATAAAAATTGATGATTTTTAATTGAAATAATCAAATGTACAATTGAGAAAATTGCATCTTTTTAATTGCTGTTGTTCTTTACGAATCATATATTTAAAACGTAAAGCACAACAGCACTTAAACAAATGCAATTTTCTCAATTGTACATTTGATTATTTCAATTAAAAATCATTAATTTTTATCCGTGTACATTTTAACAAGTGAAAATTCAATCATATAACCCATTTTTTACGGCACACTTTACGTTTTTGTTTGAAATGATTATTTTTTATGACACACTTGACGCTTTTTTTTGTAATATTGTAGTAGTCAGCTGAAATCAACAATCTTTACGCAATTTTGTCACATTGAAACTATTGGTTGTCGGGGGTGGGGGGACAGCCTATTTTCAACAATTTTTAAGGTGTTTCACTACGTAGGTTTAAATCCTCACCATCGTGAAATACGCTCAGCTCTGGTTTTTGTTAAAGTACCAAAACCAGTGACCACCATGCAACAATGCTGGAATTGGTCCTTGATCTTCAGCTTTTATGAATTTACAATAGCCTACGCGGAAGTAGGATCTTTATACTTTCAAACAGTAAATCAGATTTATTATTTTCTATAACTTCACTAAAAACAACTTGTATAATTTTTCTTGTGATGCCGGTGAAATATGATACTGTTGTTTAAATAAGCTAATAGCTTGTTATTAGGCCCAAGCGGCAGAAGGTTTTACCACCACCAGGAACAGTTGTTTTTTTGCCGCATGAGGGAGGAAACCGGAGTACCTGGAGGAAACCCTCGTGCAACGGGCGGCAAACAACCGGAGAAAAACCCGTACATATACACTTCACTTCCCTTCCCAGGATCGAACCCGGGTCTGTAGGAAGTCAGAGATGTACAGCTGGGTCCAGGATGCCTATCGAATATGACGCCCCAGTGCTCGCAGCTACCCGTGCACCTTTTCTAAATGATTAAGAAAAAGATTGAACGTTAAAATAACGGCTGGTAAATCAGAATTCAGGTGACCTTTGTCTAATTTACCAAAGACTAAACATAAACAACCTAGCTAAAAAAAAAAAAAAGAAATTGGTGTCAGACCATTGTTAGACAACGCGTTACATTAAAAAAAATGATAATTTAATGTAACCTTTTTCCAAGTGGACCACTTCACAAACTACTTTAATTCTTTACTGCATCTCGTGTAGTCTTGATAACTGACTTTTAATATATTAAGAAATAATTTACAAAAAGTTAATAAAATTCTCAAAAACGTTAACAAATTGAAGTACTTTTCAACAGCACAAAAATAAAATAAAAGAAAATGAAAGTTATTTTTCTCTATTCAGTAAGCAAAATCCTGAGACCCCCCCCCCATCCCCCCTAGCCTATGGTCTCCACGGATTAATGGGCGTGATAGGAAGAAGGTGCTCCCCACGGTATCAAGGACAGATGTATGCCTCAGCATGAATTTCCATGGTAAACGTGAAACTTTGAAACCCTATACTTTCTCCACAATTGAACTAGACCTACGAAATTCGATATTTGGGGTCGTGTCATAACTAGTTTAGTTATAAACGAAAGCCTTACACATAGAAGAAAGCATGACAACTTTCAACAAGTAATCTTCTGTAATATTGCGTCTCCACGAAATGAACAAAAAACGATACGGCCTATTTAGCCGTATTAAACAGGAAAGCCAAATGCCAAAATGTTTTTTTTTAAATAAAATCTAATGTTATGACTAAAGGACCAAATAATTTGTTTGTTTTTAAAGAATGCAACCGTGCTTACCGAATTTGCTCAAACATCCGGTTCTAATAATTCTTCTAGTCTTAGGAAATGCAATACTTGTTTAAATTCACTGACTTAATGTTGAACGTAATCAGCTAATCGAAAAGCAGAACGAAAAATGAGGATTAGGGCAACCCTATGGATATAAACCGAGAAAATTCCGATTGTTGGAGGGTGGAAAGATTATCCGGAATAGGCTCGAATAGCTCGCTGCTAAAGAAGGTGCTAAAGTAACCAGTTCATTTTTCCCAGTTAGCAGATCACTTATGCAACATAGATATGGTATGCAAAGGCACTATTTCCACCCAAACACCAGTTCTTACCTCGGCCTGGATGACTGCTAGAATCGCGGAGAACACCAGAAGAATCTTCATGGTTAGTGAGCAGTGAAGCACTAGTAACGAAGCTACGGATCAGCAGCCTTATATACAGATAAACGTAAATGCGTTCAGCAATTAGTAGCCAAAATACCAGCTGTTTAACATATGAGCTCTGGCTGACCACGCCAGCTAATTGGACCGTGCAAACATCTGGCGACAGCAAAGCTAACTAACTTCACTTCGACTACATTATAGAAGAAGGGGGAAATCGTTAATGAAAGTCGATTTTTAACTGCTTATGCATATAATGCATAAAGCAGTTGTTAAAATACAGTCGGGGAGAAAAAAGGGGCTTGCGACGTGAGCTATTATAAAATGACGTCACGTCCCACTCCAGTCGTTTATTTGCACGGGTCATGCCTATCACCTTCAGCGTCTGGCCGGAAGTGACTGAAATATTAGTCGATTTATTAGGATTTCGATTAGAAGACGTGCCAGCAAATTGTAGGCGTTGTTATTGAAGAGTTTGTGGTTAAATCGTTTGCATATGAAGGGTTGTAGGTCCTTGACTAAAAATTTTTGCCAATTATGTTTCTGTATGGAAAAAAGGTTGAACCGGAACTGGCCCAGCTTATTTCAGGTTTTGACAACATGCACGGAAAACGGAATTCTATCTGTTATTGGGCTATTGGCGAACCACTAGAAAAAAAATGGCAGCTACTTTCCGGTTCGTCGGCAAGGCTGTCCAAATTCTATGCGTATTGGCAGCAGGGGAGTTATGTGGCTCCTGCAAATCAGGTAATTATTGTATAATCGATTATTTAGTGTAACAGTTTTTGTAGTATGAATTCAAGAAACATGTGAGGCAACGGGATAGTGCATATCCTAAGTGCGTAGCTAAAGGATTTAGAAGGCAAGGGCAGAGCTACACAATAAAGGCAGAATTATAAATTTATTCCGCGATCTCTTTCGATAGTAAAATAAACAATAGAGGGATCAAGTTTACTTTACGCAGCTTATAGAAGAATAAGGGCTCCTCACCGAAAAAAAAAACCAGGACGAACACCTATTATTCTCCAACAACCTCACAACACAAAGGCAAAGGCTTTGGAACAAAGGCTTCGTTTGGCCGTCAGAAATTAATGAAGGAAGTGGCTATTTACAGGTACAGTACCTGCAAACAACTGGCTATTTACAGGTACTATACCTGTAAGTAATCGATTAATTACAGGTACTGTGCCGGTGAGCTATTGGCTATTTACAGGTAGTGCTCAAAAAGTGAATGCACCAAACATACTTCAGTAGCACGAAAACATCCGGCTGCATTGCTGTCTAAATCGTAGTTTGATTTTCCAGGCAACTATTAGTAATTATTCATTTAGTAACTATTCATTCTCTTTTACTAAAGTCCGCTGATGTGCGTTAAAGTCACGTCTTACGCGTAATTCCCGAGCTGTGCTTCGACAAAACGCCTTACAAATATAAATTTTGAGGGAAGGCTTTTGAGTTACAGACTCGCTGGTGGCCAAGATTACCAAATCTGTAATCACAATTGATGTTAACCACGCCAAATTTAAGGAATCTGGGCCAAGTTTTTACCTGAAAACGTGGACGTTAAGCTATCGCTTCGAGCATAAAACGTTGCGTGTTCATGAATGCGAAACAAAATGTCATCTGTTGTCATTTTGTGTCATTAACTTTTAGCATTGTTCACTGGTGATTGAGAACGTATTGGATTCTCGCAGATTAATTTACGCACGCTTAGCTAATGTTCACGTTTTTGAGAAATTTGCCTTGTTCTTGGTTTTTGGTCATTAGAGGCTTTAAAACCACGTTTAACGAGTAATTTCAGAGCAGTGTGCTTATACAATCTTCGACAAAATGCCTTATAAATGAGAATTTTGCGGGAAGGCGCTTGAGTTACAGACTCAACGATTATAACCACTCGTGGCCAAGACGATCAAATCTCTAAACATTCTCACAAACTGATGTTAACTGGGGCAGATGTGAGCGATGTGGGCCAAATCTTTACCTGAAAACGTGAACTTTGTGCAGTCGTTTTAAGCGTTGCAAAACCGGATTTATTACACATTTATACGAATGGAAAAATTATACGACTGTACAGTGGCGCCATCTGTTATCAATTATATCGTTCACCGTTACAGATTGTTCACTGGCGCTTAAAAACTACCATATTTTCTTAGGTTAATTTACGTAGGCTTAGCTAATGTTTACTTTCTTGATAATACTTGTTTGTTGATGGTTTGAACATTCCTTCGCTTGCTGCAGGATTTAACGATATAAAAGACAACAGATGGCGCCCGGGTAGCATCGTGCGATTTCCTTTAAAAAAAAATTAGCAATAAAATGCTGTTTTCGTTCATATCTAGCCTAGGCTTATGAATAACCTCCATGCCTGATCAGTTACGAAATACACACAGTAGAAAGAAACTATTTAAATGTAATGTGTGTATGCACGATTTTTCGTCTTTTGGCTAGTGCGCTGTTATCTTTTTACGAAATTGCAATTAATTGGATTCATTTGGGCTTCATGAATGAACATGTTGTCGGATCTGGGTTATGAGATACGCATGAAAGTGAAAAGCTATTTAAATGTGTGTGCAGATGAGCTTGTTAGTTATTACAAAATTTGTTGGCAGGGGGCGAGAGCAAAATAAATATAAAAAAATTGAAAATGAGGTCCCACAATTCAGCTAGGGGTCTGTCTAGAAGGAGTGCTTCCCAAAAAACAATTCATTTCCAGTGGTAGCCATCTACGAAACGACAGCTTTCGTCTAACTGGTGGAGGAGAGCTACCCGCATTGTAAACTGCAACACGTTTAATCTGGGCCAAACCAATTCAAGACCCCTTACCGTCGTCTATCTCGCTGGCATGAAGAAAAAGCAATATTAGAGTTCCCGAAATTGGGTACCCTAAAAATGCTTACGAGGGCACATTTGGCACACACCATAAAAGCAAGCGTGCTTACACACATTTGGCACACGCATTAAGAGCATTCTTGAAAATCCTTAGGGAGTAACGAAATAGACATGTTAGGGGAGGGGGGTCCCTAAATTGGGTATCCTGAAATTTGTTACAGGAGAGTGCATTTGGCACACATCTTAGGTGCACACTTTTGCTCACACTTGGCAAACACTTTAAGAACACTCCTGAATTTGCTACAGACACTGACGAAAGAGTAACATTAAGGGGTTCCACAAATCGGGTACCCTGAAAGTTACTTTATGAGGTTTTTCACGTTGAAAATAAGGAGTTCCAAATGTGTACCCCTGCATGTGCTTTATGAAATGCCGGAAATGTTTGGGATCCCCTGAAAAAATTCATACGTTGTCTAAACTAAAACACTCCTGCAAATGTGGTTATGAGCTTTCACGCTGTGAGAATGGCGAATCGTTGGAAACACTCTTAAAAACGCATTTGGAGATTGTGGGCGTGTTGATTACCAACGTGTGGTTTCATCATTAACCATCGTTCAGAATGACTTCACTCTCCCCATGAGATGATCTCGAGGCTTAAAATCGGAAAATATTGCGCGAGCTTTCCCAAACCTGTTTTTTAAGTTAGTGTTTCAAGGTCGATTAAAAGTAAAAAATCAATTAATTGCAGAGTTTAGAAAAAAAAAACAGGAACATAATTAATTTTCTTAAAGATGAAACACTGAGAAGAATTTGAACTCTCAATTAAAGTTGATCGAGCCACGTGACTGTTGCTATCACATTTGCTTCTTTATAATTCCAAAGTGTCGTGAATTTGAAAAAGTGCTCGACGCAGCAACCAGCTAAACAAGTTTAATTACTCATCGGCTTTTTTTTCTTAATCGTTAATATTGATGAATGAACTGCCTACCTTCATAGCTAACTTTCATTTGTGTAGTAACAAGTTGCTGTTATCCTCTTCACTTCCTTTCATTTACCCGACAAACAGTTGGCATTAGCATCCTGTACAAAACCGAAGTTATTCGGTTAGGAACTGTTAACTGAACGTGAAAAAAAGTCCCAAGTCGCACTGCATGTTTCATGAGGCGGCCCCGAGCAAAGCGAGCAGCAACAAACCCAGTGGTCAGCGTCCAAACAGAGATTTGGCTGGTTCAAATCCCATGATAGATATTCTGCGCGCAGCGTATCTTGAGTACTGCAGGTAGTTTACGAGCGGCTACATCTTCCTGGAGGGAGCTGCTTTCATCGACGGCCGCCATTGTTTTTGTAACCATCTAGGATATCAACAAGGTGCTCTGCTATCGAAGACATACAATCGATTATCTATATTCGTTCTGGGGCGAACTCAAGATAGGCCGCGGACACTATATAAAATAATAGAAATTATTACATGTACAAAAGGTTAAAGTACTTTTCTTTACTCCCATCTTAACCCCAAGTTACGTGGTATTGCTAGGGTGGCAGCAGTTGACTGAACGTGGATATAAATAAGAAAAAAACGGGAGTGCACTTTACCGCATGGGTGTTATGGAAACAAGTATTTGCTATAATCTCATCAATCGCATTTTGTATCAACCGTGAATAGATTCAATTTTATGAGAACATGCCCATTATCTCATAAACCATTAGGAGGGATGCCTGCCCCCGCACCCTTACATTTTTGACATAATACAAAATTGAAGTTACAGCCCCTTACTGATTCGTTTTCAACGTGAGAAGGTTCATGAACCAATTTTCAGGGTACCCTATTTGGGGACCCCCTCTAATGTAGCTATTTCATCATTTACATGCTCTCCATATTATGTTCAAGAAGGTTCACTGAGAAGGTTCGAGAAGCACCCTCGGAGTTTTCGATTTGGGGACCTTCTAATGTTGATAATTCATGATTTACATGCTCTCCATATTATGTTCAAAAAGGTTCACTGAGAAGGTTCAAGAAGCAACTTCAGAGTTTTCGATTTGGGGACCTTCTAATGTTGATAATTCATCATTTACATGCTCTCCATATTATGTTGTAGAAGGTTCACTGAGAAGGTTCAAGAAGCAACCTCGGAGTTTTCGATTTGGAGACCTTCTAAAATGTTGATAATTCATCATTTACATGCTCTCCATATTATGTTCAAGA
>JAHWFP010147611.1:9778-33696 GCA_023313725.1 Lithobius niger
AAGCTTGGTCTCCTATCTATGAACTTGATATCACCAAAGTGGAGGTAGTTCAGAAACTTGTCATTCGACATTGTATCTAACTTCGTTAGCTGGAATATTCTGAACGACTTAGAAGACTGAGGCTCTCTGCCCTTCGTGATCGACGAATTAGAGGTGAACTTCTCATGACTTACGAGATTCTTCACCGTAATGTGGATCTTCCAGTGGAACCCTTTTTTAAACTTTGTCAAGACGTTTTTCTAAGAGGACATCTCCTGAAACTTAGAAAACGTGGCATCTCATCAAGAGTAATTGTTAATGCTTGGAACTCTCTGCCCGAAGCTGTTGCTTGTGCAACTAGTGGTTTTCTATAAAAAAAAATTCTATGATAATCATTTTTATTGACTTTTTGACGTGTAACTTTGTTACGTATTCTTTTATCCACCACTTGCATAAGCTATTGCTTTCTTCGGTGTTGTTTTTTACTTACTTACTTCCGTTTCCTGCCTTTAACATGGCAACCTAATGAATGGTGTTCGACTTTTTTTTGGCCGAAACGTTCATCGACCAAGCTAACTGGATAGATCTCTGAGAAAAGGCACAGAAAATACAGTTCATGACAGCTTCAGCATAGGGTAGAAAAATATTTTCTCCCCTATGGTGAAGCTGTCCTGAATTGTATTTTTTGACATGTTGAATACAATTTTGTGGATTTAGTGCACCTGATAACGAGGAGAAAGTAACCTCGAAACGTCGTGCGTTTTGTATGTTTGTGCACTGCTTGGCTTTTTTTATTCTTCAATTTAATCACACATTCACGGCTACTGAGGGAAATTATTCACACGTAAAACTTAAAAACATAAAATATACCCCCTCAACTGCCGCGCCGTAGTTTTTTGAGGCAGCCGAACCGCCACCGAACATTTTTCCGCCGCCGTCTTAGCCTAGCCGACGAATAAAAAATGTTAGTTATAATGCACCAAACTGAGAAGCAACAATCATGAAATCAGTGAACTATTCGAGTGACTTGTTTATCACAGTTTTTACAACCAGTTTCTCTTGCCAACAACTTGCTTATGAGCGCATATTTCTGGGTACCTTTCGGCTTCGATTTAGCGTTCAAGTAATAATAAGAGAACACTGTGCTCGCCATGGTGTGTTTGGATTGTTGATTGAAATCGTGCTTTGGTAGGCCGCCACTACGTTACCGCCACAGATTGTTTGATTCAAATATTCAGGCATGAGTGTAGCGCAGAATGACCTTTCTTATTAATATTACCAAGAATTTATAGGGGCAAAAAAAAAAGTGGCTGGTGATTTGGCCCCCTTTATAAAATATTAAAAATTGAGGGTTGATATTCTTAATCCTCGTTTTTTTCCCATTTGAGAGTCACCTTGCAATGCATTATGTAAACCAACCCCCCCCCCCCCCTTCGAAAAAAAAAAAAAATAATAAATACATCAAATAAACAAATATTCTTCCCTTTCTTCGTTTTCGTGTGCAGCTATCGTAATCATTGATGTCTTTGCTTCATTTCGAACGATTAAGCCAAAAATCAGCCATCAGGAATTTAAATGGTTGGTGGTGGCCGGAATATGTGTGGCTAGCTTAGCTTTTGCCGCGCTCCCAGCCGTAGCCATGGCGCCAGAAGGAGAGAGGGACAATTTTGCTAGGTATATCCCATCGGAAATATCTAGGTTCTTTTACATGCCACAATCGACATGAGCACGAAACATCACAGGGCCCTTCTCTACCCGAAAATGGCAGGGGTGGCTGAGGCCGGACTCGAACCCAAGACCTCTCTGGCACATGAAACGGTCATGCTAACCATCAAGCCACCTTGGCCCACCAATTTGTGGCTAGCATTCTGTTAAGTTGGCTGAAACTAACAAAATAACGCAGTTGAGGGGCAGCCCATAACATGAAATGATACCCAACAGCAACCTCCCCCCCCCCCGCCCAAAATAAAATAAATAAATAAATGAAAAAATGAATTAAATAAATAAAAGAAGATAATATTCTTCCCTTTCTTCGTTTTCGTTTGCTTCATTTCGAACGATTAAGCCGAAAATTAGCCGTCAGGAATTTAAATGGTTGGTGGTGGCCGGAAAATTTGTGACTAGTAGTAATTCAGCTGAAAATTCTGTTAAGTTGGCTGGAGTTAAATGGCGTGCCGTAGGTAGATTCTAGGCTTCCTTGGGAAATGCTGGAATAATTACAGTTTCAGGTTATTGCTTGTTTTGACTGCTAAACTAAGTAGCTTCGAGGTTGCAGTGCTTCATTGACAACATGGTTTATCGTGTTTGAATTTAAGTTTGGGGATTGAGCAAAAAGGGAAAAATTCTAATAAAACAGGCCGAAATTAGCTTTGGATGTGGGTCGATTAGAGGATCGCGGCGGCTGAATTCTATTTCAGTTCACGACCAACTGTTGGGAGAACGGGGCAAAAGACCAAGTGAGTCCAAGCCATTACTATTTGATAACGTACATTAATTACAGACCATTTGTACGCTACATATTGTTACAACAATTGAGTACGCAACAGCATCTCTATTAAAAATGCATATTAATTTGAAATTTTAAAGTAGACTGCCACAATATGACATCGTGTAAACCTTGGGCTTGGTAGATTTCACAAATGACGTCACCAGCATGACTTCGTTGGGGTGGCATAGGTTCAACGTCTGAGTTCCGAAATTAATCTCGCAACAGTTTATGCACTTTCTGGCTTTCCTGAGACATTCTTGACAAGAGTGTGTTTCCTAATAATTAATTTATTTGTTCCTTCATGACTTTCATTTTTTTGTTTGTTTGTTATGCAGACATTATAATCAAGTCACTAATCTCTGACCTGCACTACCTTTGCCTGAAAACGTTGATTCAGTAGTGGAAAAAGGTAATAAAAAAAAATGCTGCAGCCGACTTACAGTGTAACCACACGCGATGTTCTCCTAGCCTTTCCATCCCACCCCATCCCGCCTCACGATATTTTACTGAATCACGACTTTCTGATTTCAATTTAAACTGAAATTGCATGATCGTACTTCGACTTTAACCCGTTTAATGGCCTCAGCTGGGACCGAGCCACGCCTCACGCCATATTCACAACGTTCAAAACAAGTTGTTTTTTTGTTTTTTTTTTTCACACGGCGTAACAACAACAACAGGAGTGCACTTAATCAAAGTCAGCGACTGATAAGATTCTTCGACACAGACATTAGGAAAAGTTCGACTTTACAAAGAGGCATTCTGGAGTACTTGAACTCTTGTCTCGCGAAGAGGCAAAGGACCAGCCACGGAATTGTTTCCCGTGGTCTGCTGGTCAGCAAGTTTGGATCGCCCCAGGCAAGAAGCGTTTAACGCCCGAACAATATTCGAAGGCGCAGGTTATATTGAGGAAAGGGAAGGGGGGAGGTACGTTAGGGAAGTAAACACAATCTCGAGCGTTCGTTCGCCCAAGTTAAAGGCGTCTAATCATTCAAGAATCCAATTGGACCGTGACCTTGTTCGCTTGTAGCTTTTTCAGGCCCACACCTAGCCGGCCAATACAACAAGGTAAGAGGCAAAAACCCCAAACAAGTTAGCCATATAAAAACACAAGAGACCGGCGCTTGGTTTCAGTTGAGTTTGGTTAGCTGCGTCGAACGGAATCACTAAGTCTTACGTGCTATAAGATATTAGTCTGCACCCAAAGGGATTTACCGTGTCTCTCCTTTTGAGGATTACTTCAACATGAGGCATCTGGTAAGCATTGAAAAATGGAGTTGTAGTTTTAGTATTGATTTTTTTTTAGTGTCCTTTGTGCCTTCGTGCAAACCGTTTGGGGGAATTTCACCCCCACTTGTGACCCCCCGTCTCTCAGCTTGCCCTACATTTGTGAACCCTTTTGCGTAGCATCCATGTACTTTGTAATACTTCCTTTCCGTAACATAGCTTACATTTTGTGAAACAGCATCTTTGGCTTTACCCACACTTTGTAAAACCCCCTTTGCGAAGCTAAGCCTGTATTTTGCAAAACAACCTGTAGCTTCACCTGTAGTTCGTGAAAGCCCTTTGCATAGCATCACCTACGGTTTGTAAAATCCCCTTGCCGTAGCATATCCTGCTTTTTTGAAACACCTTCTTGTAGCTTCAGCTATGCTTTGTGAAACCCCTTTGTGCAGCTTTACGATTCACCTACAGTTGGTAAATCTCTTTCGTGTAGCTAAAACCACATTTTTGTGAAACACCTTCTTGTAGTTTCAACTACATTTCGGCAATAAATTACGAGCTATTAAAGGCACTGTTGAGGAATGGCACTCGGCGTGTCGCCGCAGTCGCCGTGAGGAGGTGGTGTTGGCCCGTTTGCGCATTGGTCACACTCGACTTACTCACTGTTTCCTTTTGCGGGGGGTTGACCCTCCTGAATGTTATTGGTGTCGGCGGCCACTTACGGTCCGGCACTTCCTTGTTGATTGTTGCCATCTTGATGGTTTTCGTTTCGTTTCCATCTTCCGCATGACATTGTGCGTCAATTGGGCGATAAGTCTGTCCTCCTGTCCGGTGTTTTTCAATTTTTGCAGGAGGTACAGATGTTTGACAAGATTTAGATTAGGGGTTTGAACAATATCTCTGGAATGTGTGGTGCAGTGGCAACCCGGACCACTGCACTGTGACTGAGGTTGGCGCTAATGACCAAGCTGTCGACGCGCCATTAAGCCTCATCTCCCCCCCCCCTACATTTCGGAAACCAATTTGCGGCGCTTCTCCTACCCTTGAAAAACCACCCCTTTGTGTTGTAGAAGCCTCCGTTTTGTGAACCACGTTTTTGCAGTTCCACGTACGCTTTGTAAAACGTCTTTACGTAGCTAAACCTACATTTTGAGAAATGCCTTCTTGTAGCAGCTTAGCCTATGTTTTGTGAAGCCCCTTTGTGCAACTTCAGCTACATTTTGTAAAACCCCTTTCCATTAGCTAAGAACACCTTCTTATGACTTCACCTACCCTTGCGAAATTCCTCAGCGAAGCGTTGCCTACATTAAAAAAACTTTCACGTAGCTAAGCCTACATTTTGTGAAACATCATCTTGTACCTTTGTAAACCCTCTTTGTGTAGCACTATGTCCTTTTATGAAAACCATTTGATACATTCACCAAGAAACCTCTTCACATTCTTGACAAAGGTTGGATTCCTACATAGTGAGCGTCGCGGTGGTTGAGTGGTGAGAGCATGCCACTGGTGTGGCCTAATTTGTAAAGGAGACGAGCCGAGCTTGCTCAGTAAATAGAAGCAGATCCTGAAAAATTCTTTGATTGATAGATCAAGTCAGAGTGAGGTTGGCCTAGTTAGAAAACCATCTCCTCCAACTGTCAGCTGAGACTGTTTTCTTATTATCCTGGACAATTTGTTTACCACGCCACAGATCGGAGATTTCCCGCCGTTACCCGACCTTCCCTTGCAGGCGAACCCAGACCTTTTCTGCTTGAGAAGGCTAAGATAAGGTTGAAATAAAGTCAGTTCAAGTACAAGGTCATTACATGGAAATGCCAAGTTAATTCTCTTACTACTCGGCTCAATGCTCTTCTGTGCAAAATGTATCATATCGGAAAACTGGTTTCACGCAATACGTTGAACATGTTTTATTTGTCACGGCCCAATCTACAACATGAATGACATTGATCCTGTAATTAAGCTTTAAAACCGATTTGTCAGAATGATTATGTTAAAAAAAAACAACGTGAACACTGTTCTCCACTATATCAACAGCCACTGCAAAGTCGCTATCTGTATGTTTACAGAACCCTTAATTATCGTAAAAATGGTGCTCAGTTTTCTTCACGTATTGTGACACTAGGAATAAATCCTGTTTTTGTGTCGTAAAACCAAACGTTGCTAAGGAAAGACTCCACAAATCAGCGGCGTAGCTACAGGGTGGCAATGGTGGCAGAATGCCACCTGTCCCCAACCTCAGGGGAGCCCCCGGGCAGAAAAAAATGTTTAGATTTAAAAAAGGCTCTTTTGTTGTACACTAGTTATTTAATTTGATATGAACTGTATTTTGTAAATGAATTTCGTGCCATCCCATCGGTCCAGCCTCCTATCATTTAAAAAATATGTTGGCCCATAAAAAACGCGCAAGCTGAGTTTTTATTCTAAAAGAGTGAAAATAGGGTCCACTTGACTGGAGTACAAGACGATGGTCTCTATTTTTACTGTGACAAAAATATAAAAAAAAATAGAAAAAATTATGGACCGTGCATTTTTTATGGGTCATCCTGTGGGGGCCCCAAGGGTTAATTTGACACTGGCCCACCTAACGTAGCTACGGCACTGCCACAAATGCGATTATTATTTGCGTAGTAAATGAAGTAATTCCTCACCTGCCGAAATTAAACTTATTACCGGCTGAAATCATTTAAGCAATATTTGGAGTATTAGGTCAAAACCCTATCAGCTTAGCAAGATTTTTTCATCATTATGTGTTAAAATTGTCAACTTTTCTTTTTTGGGGCAGTATTTGCTTTTGTTTTCTTTTATTTGCACATATTATTTGTTTACGTTTTTCTTTTAAATCTGTTCTTATTGTGTGCGCGGCGTATCTTGAGTCCTGCAAGTATTTTATGAGCGGCTACGTCTTCCTGGAAAATGCGGCTTTAATCGACGGCCGTCATCAGTTTTGTAACCATCTTGGATATCAGCAAGGCACTCTGCTACTAAAAACGCACAATCGATTATCTGTGTTCCTTTTGCAGCGAACTCAAGATAGGCCGCGGACACTATAATTGTGCAGTGTCGGATTTTGGAACTCTATTTTCCCATCTTGATGGTGTTCGTCGCGGTTTCCATCTTCCACGAGACTTAGCACGTGATTTGGGCGATGAGTCTGTCCTCCTTTTAAAATGTTTGCAGGAGGTACAGATGTTTAAGATTTAGAGTTGGATTTGTTTAAAATCTCTGTAATGCGTGGTGCAGTGGCAACCCGGAACACTGCACTGCATCTAAGGTTGGGGGGGGGGGAATTGAGGTTTAATGGCGCGTCGACAGCTTGGTCATTAGCGCCAACCTCAGTCACAGTGCAGTGGTCCGGGTTGTCACTGCACCACACATTACAGAGATATTATTCAAACCCCTAATCTAAATCTTGTCATACATCTGTACCTCCTGCAAAAATTGAAAAACACCGGACAGGAGGACAGACTTATTGCCCAACTGACGCGCAATGTCATGCGGAAGATGGAAACGACGACGAACACCATCAAGATGGCGACAATCAACAAGGAAGTGCCGGACCGTAAGTGGCCGCCAACACCAATAACATTCAGGAGGGTCAACCCCCCGCAAAATGAAACAGTGAGTAAGTCGGGTGTGACCAATGCGCAATCGGGCCAACACAACCTCCTCACGGCGAATGCGGCGACACGCCGAGTGCCATTGCTCGACGGTACCCTTAATAGCTAGTAACTTATTTCCGTCCTGTCTATCCCACAAGGTCTGCCAAAAAGCGTGTAACCTCAGACGAAGAGCTGGAAAGGCGTCTGAGGGAACAAGGCTGAGATCCCTTTCGAGAAGGCCAGAAAGGGCCCGTTTCGCTGCAGAATCAGCTTGCTCATTTCCACCAATCCCAACATGGCCCGGGATCCAGCAGAAAAGGACGGTTTTCCGCTGGCCAGGCAAGCGGGAAAGCAAAGCTTGGACACGTTGTGTCAAGGGGTTCCGAGGATTGTAATTCGCCAAGGACTCCAGGGCACTCATGGAATCGCTAAAGACAATGAAATGGGTGCCCTGAAGGTCAAGGATCCATTCCACCGCCAAACCAAGAGCCAAAAGCTCTGCAGAAAACACAGAATAGCCTGATGGAAGGCGATGGGGAACCGTTACTCCCTTACACACACAAGCACACGCCACGCCAACGTCCGACTTCGACCCATCAGTAAACAGCCGCTGATAACCGGCGTACTGGGAACACAGCCGCCGGAACTCCTGCAAGTACCTTGCTGGTAGAGTAGAACCCTTCGGGAGGGACGCCAGGGCGAAAATGAAAATGCCACTTGGGACAATCCAAGGGGCCACTGGCATCTCCCCAAGCCTCAAGACGCAGGGCATTTCAAAGGCTATCTCCTGACAGGACTGCTGGAGCCTATCGCGGAAATCACCCTTACCCACCCTGCGTCTACCGACTCGCAAGTCTGGCCCGAAAACCATGGACCGAAAACCTGGATTGCACAGCACGCAAACGCACAGCATACTGAATGGCAAGCTTCTGCCGACGAATGGCCAAAGGTGGCTCCGAGGCCTCAGCATAGAGGCTGACCACTGGAGAAGTTCGAAATGCCCCAGTCGTCACACGCAGGCCACTGTGATGCACAGTGTCCAACATCTGGAGAGTCGAGTCACTAGCCGAATCATACACCATGCACGCATAATCAAGTTTGCTGCGGACAAGGGCTCGGTAGAGGCGTAATATGGCAGCGCGATCGGCACCCCATGAAGTGCCCGACAGAACCCGCAAGATGTTAGTGCCCGCAAAGACTTATCTTTAAGTTGGCCCAAGTGTGGAAGCCAAGATAACCTGGAATCGAACACCAGACCCAGGAAACGTGCCTGTGGGACAACAGGAATTTGTGCCTGTCCCAAGTACAGGCAAGGATCTAAGGACTAAGGACTAAGGTTGGCGCTAATGACCTAGCTGTAGATTCGCTATTAAGCGTCACCGCCGCCGGGGGGGGGGGGCCCGGCTGTGGGGGCTGTTATTATTTCGTAAGGATGTGTTTCCTTTATTTTTGTGCAACTCTTAACCCTTTAATGCCCATGCCAAACTGGATATTTTTTTAAGTCCCATAATTATGATAGTTGGGTCGGTCGCGGGATTCGATCCGTCATTCACTTGGTTTGCAGACGAGGTCGCTGACCACTGGGCTGTTGCTGCTCGTTTTACTCCCACCCCTCACAAAACTCGCATTGCGCGTTGGGATTTAGTTTTTTGCCGTTCAGTAGCCGTCCTTTTAAAGGCTATATAGGGTTAACCGCACGCGAGCATATGGTCTTGTGATGCGAGGTTAATCTGTTGTAACGTTTTTCTGCGAGTTGTACTGAAAAATAAATTCAACTCAACTCAACAATTCTGTATTGTTTTAGCCAACTAAATAAATAAATTAAAAAAAAAACATAAACTTAAAAAAAAAATATGGATTATTCAGCATTATTATTTCGTGGAGAAGCTAGCTAAGCTGAGCTTATTTGCTGGTGAATTTAGTCTATTCCGTCATGGCAGTTATACTGGCTAGGCTAGGCAATGAGATATCATTAAACCTCCTGATCTCCTGTATTGTCCATCATAATACATTTTTACGTATATTTGTTGCAGTCGTGATAAAAGGATTTCGCCAGGTTTTCTCGTTTGCTTCTTCGCCAGTAAGACTCGCAACCGTCAAAACCAGTCAAATAATACTTCTTTTTTTCCGCCTTTTTCCGCCATTTCTCTTGTCTTACGATTAGTTTCCCGTTTCTACTAAACTAACGCGGTAGAGACAACAAATCAAATATATTATAAATAACAACACCGATAAAGAACAAAGTTCAACAGTAATTTTAAACATAGCTACAACATTGAAACCTCCGGGTAGCACTAAACCTGAAGGACCTTGTGGTACCTCAACACACCACCTCAGACTGATGAATATTTTTGGGTGCATTAGTGATGGTGAAAGGCAACTTTTCCGTGCCCAAGCAAGAATTCCCAGAAAGATTTTTTCTTTGCACCTATTCAACAAGCGTTCCTTGCTATTTTCAAAATCGACCTACCCCCGCGCAAACAACAATAACAACTGATTGGCGATCGAACGGCGGTAAGAAAAAAAAAACACTGCATATCGCAATGAGACTTCAAGTTTTAACATGGCGTCCTTCTGAGTTCGTTGAATCAAAACAACGGAAACGACGTCCTTTCTAACTGCTAAGGTTATCTCGAGACGGAAAGGGTTAATTTTGGTAGGAAATACCTAGGACCTTTTGTATGTCACAATCGACATGAGCTTGAGCGCATTTTCGAGTCCTTTTTCTACCCGATTGCACAGGGTTGTCCTTAGTCATTGATACATTCGTGATAACCATTCGGCGACTTCGATCCCCATGGAATGCAGGTCATTGGAAATCAGTGTGCCATCTTCATGCCCCGTGTTGCCCTTTTTTAATTAATAACGACCTACTAGCAAATAGCTTTCTGTGAGCGAGACGGGCTTTCTGCCCTAAACGTTTTAAATACTGCAAGATTTTTCAGTATTGGACTGAGTTCTGAATGCCAGCTTTCTCCAAGGTTCATGTTCGATTCGACAAACCAAAATGGGCGCCACGTTGGATTTCGAATTCTCGCTGCAATATACCATAGATTGGAAATTACCAGATAATCTTTCTTCTTCCAAGCGTACGCATAGCCCTAGCGATAGTTGTGGCTACTAAATAACGCCCCTTCAACTGCCTTTGCGTATGTTATAAGGTCTTTGGTGCCAACCAGTATGGATATACAGGAGCCAATGGCACAAGATGGGTTAAAAAAAAATACGGATGTAAACCTATTTACGTTGCCTTTTGGACTTATATGTCAGACTGCCTGGGCGGGGAATCAAACCCACGACCTTTGATTTCAAAGGTCGTAGGTTCGATTCCCCGCCCAGGCAGTCTGACATATGAGTCCAAAAGCGATGTAAATAGGTTTCCATCCGTATTTTTTTAAGCAGCATGGAGGCAAAGCAATGTGACAGGTATTAGAAGCCGCAACTATACTGCCAGGGCCCCGCTTATGCTTGAAGCGGGTAAGATACAATATCTAGTTAACTTTCTAATCTTTGGAGATATTGTATGTTCTGCTGTCGGTTTGCCATTGTTAGAAGCTATTCTTTGTGCGAGAATAGACAAATTTTACATATAACAATAAATGACTGCAATGTTGTCACAATGTTTAAAGTTTGTGTTGTATTTTGTTGCTTATAATCCAGTTATTTGCTTTATTGATAATTTATTCATTGTCACATTTCTTTAGAATAGAAACTGGAAACTCGTAAATAAATAACGAATAGACTAGAAATAGCTTTCGGCGACGTTTTTCGTAAATGTACCCTTTGCCGTAGCAATAAATGCGGTATTTCCGGTTCCTGCCTCTAGAACATTCTAGAACTTTCTGTTCCCCATAATACCCTGGCCATTTCGCGGTTGTCAGGGGTTACCAAAACGTATTTAAGCAAAGGGGCCAGCATGGAAATTCAGAAAGCCTTCGGGCCAGTCAACTGGCTGGTCCTCCCTCAACCCCTGCTAGGTCTCCTAGTTAAGGGGATATTTGGTTGTTAGGCCTCTAGTAGGCCCAATTTTGGTTAGGCTATTTTCCCCAACCTAAAGTTAGCCTTTTTATTAAGCCTCCTAACCCTAACTTAACCCCAAAGTTCCCCAGCTTCCCTTAGAAGAATTTGTTCAGTCTAATTAGTTAGCTCGCCCACAGTTTGTTATTTTTCGTCAGTTGTGGTGAGCTAACGGTGAGAAAGATTAGCCTATACATGCTTCAAGTAAGGTGATAAGATTATATTACACGAAAGGAGATCTTGGCTTATGTCCTTACAAGATTTACCAGGTTAGGGTAGTGGTAGAGACCACCCAATGTCCTACAGCATCTGTGGGGTCTCAGATATAAGTAATTCTGATGGAAGAAGGACGACAGGATATGGTGCACGGGCGCGTCAATACTCAGGTCCACACGACGTCATTTGGTCCTGTCATTAGGCGAAGTTTCCTAGTTCGAATCTCCTTGTTTGCCCCTCCCATTATTTGATGTCTTCTTGCTTCTAAATTTAGTAAGGTTTAGAACTGGTGTATGTGACCAGTTATTTGCTCAGATGACTTAAAGGGACATTCCTTCCTGCATCTAAGTGTCTCGTGCAGTGCTTAGGCAGGCAATGAGATATCAGAGTGTCCCGATCCTCCCTTGCAGCCGAACCCAGAATTTGTCTGCTTCAGAAGGCTAAAATAAGGTTGAAATACATGGGCATTAGGTATATGGAAATGCCAAATTAATTCTCTTACAACTCGGCTCCATGCTCTTCTGTGCAAAATGCATTAAATCGGAAACTTGTTTCACGCAATAAGTTAAAAATGTTTTCATTGTTACGTCCCAATTTATACTACAGTAGTTAGCCTTACGTTATGGTGGCACCGACACGAATGTCATTCATCCTGTAATTAAGCTTCAAAGTCGAATTGTTACAATGATTATGTTAAAAAAAAACTTGAACACTGTCTTCGGCTATATCAACAGCTACATCCAACTCGCCATCTGCACGCTGCAGAATCCTTTCTTATCGTAAAAACGATGATCATTTTTCTACACGTCTTGTCACTATTTACTACAGTAGGGGGTTTTGTAACGCCTCGCGAACTTGGCGAAGAAAAATGACGCTACGTGTCGGCTTGTGCTTGACTTCATTCTGCAAGGGTGAGCGGTGCAATGTTGCCGTGGGAACAGAGGGTCACGTAATATCAGCCGTGCCGACACTACTCCGTCATAACGACAACTCACGATTAAAGTTCTAATGTTTAAGGGTGCTAATTGAAATACGCGATAGAATACGCCAAATGAATTCTCCAGTATTTAACAGAATACCTCAGTCGCCACATTTTATAAAGGACTAGCTTAAGTGCCCGGCTTCGCTCGGGAACAGATTAGTCGCAATTCAGGTAGCTCCGGCAAATCTCATTTAAACGTTTTTTTTTCCCAGTATGCACGTGAGCATGTTGTTTTTCGTTTGGAAACTCTTGCCAGACATCACATTTAAACGTTTTTTCTCCTGTATGTACACTGCCATTATTGTGTACGAAAGTTTTGACACAAACATCGCTTTTTAAAAGGCTAGGGGTTCTGGGGAGCGCTGTTTGCTCCCCCAATGGCATCTGGGGAAGCAGTAGCATTTTACAGTACGTCAATGTCATATCCAGCTTATAGAGTGTAATTTTTCACATGTTTTGGAGTTTTTTTAGGCGGGGGGAGGGGGCGTTCCCGTCTTCCCCTTCCCTGCACCATTGTTCAGGGGCATCTACCTCCCCTCTAACTATTTTTTTTAAATTTTATTTTTGCAGTTTAAAAAATTAATTAGAGTCGACAATTTGTGGAGGGGTGTGGGGAGGCTGTCGGGAAAGGTGCTATAAACTTTCTTGGTCGGGTCCCGCAGCTAAAGCATTTAAAGACATCAAAATCAAAAACCTGACCTAACCTGAAGAACGCACGCTTTTTGATTCGAAAGTTGTATTGGCCACCTTTCCTCCCCCCCCCCCCCCCTCCGCCATAAATTTCTATATTTGCCTCGAGGCAATTCAACTCTTTCGCCGTGCAGATACGTGTAGAAATTGAGCCAAAGAAACCTGAACCTAGCCCTAACGATGCCAGACTTATACTGATCTGTGATAATTGCCGAAAATACAATAAACAACAGATTAATAGGACTCGGCCAACGCCAGAGTATTATTTTTGTATTTGTATAAAATCTAATGTTGTTCTGTCATTTATCATATGATTACATTTTATTAATTCGTTGCTACGTCAAAGCATCAACGGTTACCCACCGAACGTATATCTTGAAGTGGAAGCTGTTTTCGTTATTGGACTGCTCTACGACATGCTGGAGGGATGGTTCGCCGTGTTATGCTGCCATATCGCGGTGAAGATAACAGACTCTCGACGGGGGCCGCAGCGGCTCATAGATGCGATTTTGTGCTTTATATATAAGAAATTAACAAAAGGAATAGTTAAGAGTTAGTGAATAAGGCATTGCGAATGTATTTCATGCGAAGGTTCGAGAAACATTGAACGTGCATTTATTTGGAGGGTTCAACGAAAAGGTTCACTTTAAGGTTCAACGAAATTATTCAAAAAATAGTGCAAGAAACTATAATTTGTAGCAGAAACGCCCACCTCATCAAAACATAAGTTGTTTTCCTCATCAGCTCGACTGATCATTTTAGAAATGGAGCAAGACCATAAATTTCCGCATCAGTCTGATTACCTGCACACTAACTACCACATGCAATAAGCCTGTAATAATCTGGATCAGGCAAACTATTAGCGCTAATCATAGCGTTTGCAAGTACCTGTCTCAGATATGTAAAGATTAATCTTTCAGGAAAAACCCACAGCAGGTTTCAGAAACCATACAATGCTCCCTCTCTCAAGTGCAATAAGAAAATTATTACCAATGCTTGTCAATTCTGCTTGTACCAAAAAGTACAGAGGTGCACCTTAATTCGTTGCTCTTTGAACTTACAGTATAGACTGCCTGAGCGGGATATTGAACCTGCAACCTCTGGATTCAAAGGTTATACAGTTCAGCTATGCTGACGTTAAGAAGACCACGTCAGTTTGCTGACCGCTAAAGCGTCAGTATTTTAAAGAAAACGACACCTTCCTTAGCGGGGGGGGGATTGAGTAGAGTAGTTTATGGCAAAAGAAATATGGTAAGTTCGAATTGAGTCTCTTTTACTTTATAAGCCATAACGCTTGAGCTAAGATATAGAAATAAGTACAAATTAAAACTACATAAAAACAGGTTTTTTTTTCGCTCAGTGCAAAGACAGCTGCCCTAACCCGGGCCACTGCTCCCATGACCTAGCTGTCGACGCGCCATTACGCCTCAGCTGCCCTCCCTCCCCCTAACTATTAGGGCGCGTTTATGCTAACAACGAATCGCTTTTGCATTCTCGCAGCTAGAAGCTAGAAATCATCTGAAATTCCATAATGGCGGCGGTTTTAGCTCTGCCGGCTCACAACGAAAACAAGTTAACAATGCGAGTCCAGAGGCGACTAGGGAAAATTGTTTCGTCAAGAGGAATTCGTGATCGTATTGTCACGGATGAAAATGACTGCAACAACCTTTGCCACCGCGAATAAATTCTAGTCGCGTAAACGCGCCCTTCCACTACTGTGCGCAGTTGTTTTTTGTTTTTTTTGGGACTGCGTATTTTTGCAGGAAGATTTGGAACGTGGTAAACATTTGTTGATTATCTAACAAAACAAGCACTTATTAATCATTTTTGACACACACCTTTAATGTAGCATCGGTAAAAAAACACAAACAAAAAAACAATATCGGCGTACCATTACATTTTTGTTTTCATCCAACCCTCACCTTAAAACCTTTTCGCAGCGTAAGATGATTTTTAATCCGTAGCACGATTCATCCCACGTCTTCTTGGCTTGTAGCTGACCAATCTCACCACTGTGCTTGCGCAAGTTATTCCGGGGGAGAGGGGGGGGGGACCTCACAAGGCAGATGTTGCACGTCGGGACCTAGCGTTTTTTTTTTTCAAACTTCTGCTTTGGTGGCTTCCCTTAAAAGGTCGTCAGTTGATTCTTAAGAGTTTTAAAGGTGTTTTCATTCATTTACTTACTCCTGAGTGGACAACCACTCAAAACCAGTGAATTGTTGCAATCATTATTTTTTTCGTGGGATGGTGGCTTTTTTTTAGCGCCCTCTATAAAATAACCCTGCCGCATTTAGGCTTTCATGCCGCAAAAAATAGTGCTTGTAACGAGTACGAAAGCTCGTTTGCGAACGACTACTAATGTACTTTTTCTCGCTTACTAGCTTTTATTGACTGAATTCGCTGGTTGTATTTCGCTGTTAACAGAATATGCGACTTTCAAGTTGCCGTTACCTACTAACCCATGGCAACGATGCCGGCTGTGATTCTCTCATCGTGGCATGACGCCGTCTATTTTGACAATTGAAAAAAAAAATATTTCTGCAGTAAAAAATGGCGGACTGATTTCGGAAAGCCAGCATTCGATCGTTTGTTTTCAATTCGACAAACCCGTTATGGGCGACATGTTGGATTTTGAATTCTCGTTGGGAGAGGCCATATTTTCACCTGAGTTTAATTATAGCTAGATGTTATTCTTCGTGCGAGAATAGACGAATTTTAGAAATAGCGAGAAATCCGACAGTGTTGTAGCAATGTTTAAAATTATTCTTGTAATTTGTTCTTTATCCGGTTGGTTATTTATACTACATTTGTTTATGTATCGCGCACTGCTTTAGCAGAAACTGGAAATTGATAGTAAATAAAATAACGATAGACTAGCTAATATCTTTTTGCGATTGAGAAGGTATGGTTGCCTAGATCAACCAGCACACATGGAAAGCATCACGCAGGAAACCCCACAGTCAGCATAAGTAATGAAGCGCCTTTAAGTCGAGAGTAGGGTAAAAACAAATTATTATGAGTTGGCCACTATATTGTTTAATTTTGTTTTACCGAGCCGATACCGTTAGAGTAAGCCAAAAATTATTAAGAATTCTTGTTACACTAAAACAAAAAATCACATAATTTTTGCCAATTTGCGTACAGATTATGGCCATTATTTATGTTCACGATTGCGATTTGATGACGCATTATATATTTAAAATTGGGAACGAAGAGTAGAGACGCTGAGATAAAGAAGCGTAATGGGGAAAAAAATATACTGTTTGCGTCCTCCCTAAAAAAAAAAAATATTTAGCCTCTTATTTTATCCAATGTTATAAAAGAAGCTAGAATTCTGCAGCGCCGAAGATCCAGTCTTCAAACCCTTATCATATATAATATAAATCAACGGAAACACATTCTGCCCACTAACGAACAACACAACTAGAAAAAATGCGCGACCAAACCAAATTCAGATTTAGGCGTCTTGGTGGGGCAAGCCGGTCAACTAACTAACAAGACAACATTTCGTGTTATGTATGCCACTGAACTTGTATCCTAGACCTTGATTTCCTTTGAGAAATCAGATACCAACTTGCATACTTGACAGAAGATAAAGAGATTGACTTCTACAGTCCACACAGCCTGGAGCGAACAAGGCCGTGGAAGTCAAGGACGCTTTCACGCATGGAAGCTCGAAAAACAGAAAAAACCCAACGCCGCATTTTACAATACCGTTCTTCCACTAACAGACGTCATCGCGACGTAGAGCTCGCGGATTGGCCATGTTCGGGATATCGCTCATCGGCTCATAAACCCCATACAGGTCGTCAGGGGTACTATAATATTACTTATTGGCAACTCTTGTCTTTCGAAGTTAGTAGTTTACAGCGAAATTACGTGCCCAAAGAAATTTCAATTTCAATAAGGGCAGTTGGGTGACTACAAAAATATTTAGGGTTCACGGGGTTTATTTCCCACCCTTGTGCCACCCCCCCCCCCTCCCCCGGCCCGGTAGTATCGTCACTCATACTGTGTTTTTGTTCCATTTCGAACGTCAGACATACCTTCACCAGCAACACAGAAGGAAAAAAGTTCACACAGCCAAGCAGGGTGATCTCGTACAAAAATCCGAAAGTTAAAGACTGGTGCAACATCAACTCCATCCATCGACTTCTAAGTACGTGTTAAATCTTCGGTACTCTTGCTTGCCGTTCTATTAAAGTAGGAGTGCCCAAAACCTTTCACATTGAGGTGCGGTCGTAATTGCTTATCTTTCTCGCTTGCCAATTTTTGCGGCGTGGCCATCAGCCCCAGAAGAACAAGGACGTTACGCTGACCCACGCTCCTCCCTCTGAAACAGAAGAGAAGTAAGAGGAACGAATTACTACGTAATCGCTAAAAATTACCTTGACTTCGTTCAGGGAATGACAAATATCTGTCCAACCTAATGTCCAACCTAATGTGCGAGATTGTCGTAAGTTCTTCTTCTCACATCGTGTTGTTAAAGTGTGGAATGAACTGCCCACAGATGTGGTGACTTCGCCATCATTTGCATGTTTTAAATCCAGACTCACAAAATGTGAGTTAACGAGATATGTCAGGTGGGCTTAGCTATTTTTACTTTTTTACTTTTTACTTTTTACTTTTTACTTTTTTACTATTTACTATTTTACTATGTAGCTATTTTTACTTTTTGTGTTTTATGGTTTTTTTTTCTTCTTCAACCTGCTTTTTATTGTTCTAAACTTTTGTTTGGGCAGGTGTTAATGGTCACCCACGACCCTTCCTGTTCCCTTTGCAAGCTCTGGTGCATAAAATGTTTTTATATTATATATTTATAACACTGTAAGCGTGTATTTACGCAACGATTAGCCTGTGCGTTCTCGCAGCTGGAAGGTAGAAATCATCCGAAGTTCCAACATGGCGGCAGTTTTAGCTCTACCGACTCGTAACTAAAACAGTCAATAATATGAGTTAAGAACCGACTGAGAAAATTGTTTCGTCAGGAGGAGTTTTTTGTTTTATTGTCACGGAGTATAAGACTGCAAGCATTTATTCAAACGATGTCGGATTTCGGTAATCCAGATATGTTGTTACCATGGCAAGGACACTTTTGCCATCGTGGTTAAATTCTAGCTGCGAGAATGCAAAGGCGAGTCATTGCATAAACGCGCCCTAAATTTGCTTGCGAGAAACAACACCTACGTTCTCCTGAAACTCTCAACGACGAGTATTTATAGGCGATGCGTGGTTAAACGTCTACGGAATATAGATGTTGTAAACCAAAACGTCTATAGCTGTTGTAAACCAATACGTCTATAGGTCATGGAAAGCAAAATGTCTGTAACACCTAGCAAGGCATTGAATGACGAAATATAATTAAGAGTAAACATTTGGCTGAACAAACCACGCTAAAGATAACGTGGTAGGTTTAAAACATTTTGATTTGATTTTATCGTAGAAAGGATTTTCAATCCTTGGATGAAAACACTTGACTCAATTGTGGTCGTAACCCCAATTTTGGTAAACTATACAACTGTTCCTCGGTTTTATTATCGATATACTATATAATACGCTTATGCTAATGCACACAGTAAATTCATCATGTTTGGAGCAAACTCATCATGCACGGAGTAAAACGCAGGCAGGCAGGTAGGCAGACAGGCAGGGGGTGGGGGAGCCTAGACCGACGTACGTTACGCCAGGATACAGCTAGTTGATTTTATTTTTGTTAATAATTTCGTACCCATTGGCCACTTATATCCAAAATGCAGCCTTTAATGTATTTCTCTAAGAACTGTTGTTAAATAGAACGTTTTGAAACCGGATATTCAGTACAGCAGCCACGTTGGTGACCTAAGACAAACCGCTAGTGTGATGTCAGGTTAATGCATACTAACTCTTTGTCTAAATTTGTTACTGACGTGCTGTTAAATCATCCATATCGGTAAATGTTTGCCTTGCCTTTAATTCATTTAAAATTGTTCTGACCGTAAGGAGGTATTAATAAAAAGCAGCAAAGCAAACAGAATACCACTACAAATACAGAAGTGCATCTGAAAGTGGATTTTCGACAGAAATATTTCTGTTTTGAAATCCTCCTTCATTCCGGCTGGCTGGACAGTGATTGAATTCTAAATCGTCATTCTCAATTCCCGTCTAGGCTCGTACTCGTTGGTTGTTCTAATAGCTCACCAAACCCTTCCATCGACTCATTAAAATAAAATTAATGTTTTAAAGCACAGCACCTATTTTAGGACGAGTTGTATGTGTTGCACAACACAACGTCTATAGGTTTTCTACAATACAACGTCTATTAGGTGTAAAATTAAACTTCTATAGTGTTGCAAAACGCAACGTTTATTATAGATGTTGTGAAACGTTACGTGGTGTGGCTACAATGTGTTGTTGAAGACGAGACAATTCGGCGATGTGGTAGACGTTGTGAATCACATCTACGCAATGTAGTTAACACCATTCGCAGCCAGTGATGGAACAATCGACGCCACATCGATAACAGCCAAATGTAACTTGACTTACCTAATTTAGCTTACAATGCGGTCTTTTAGCTGGCCATTAAGCCTCATTTAGCCTCATTAAGCCTCATTAAGCCTCATTAAGCCTCTTTTAGCTGGCCTAAGTTGGCAATTCTGGTTTGATTTACGCCAGTGGCACGTTTTTACCAGCAGAGGCCCCGAGGCGCTTAGGAATTAGTGGTTCCATAATGCATAGACATTGGACTAAACCATCTAGTGTTGCTGGGTATCTACTCGATGTTCTCCACTTAACTCTTTTTTGGGGAAAATGTCGTTTAGAAGGATCTCTTCAAATCGTAGCCAGTATGCTGGAAAATTTCAAAAAAATCGACCATTGCCTCGACGGGGGGGGGGGGGGTGAGGCTTAATGGCCAGGTCATTAGCGCCAACTTCAGTCACGGTGCAGTGGTCCGGGTTGCCACTGCGCCACATTACAGAGATGTTAAAGACATCTCGGGTTAACATGCCAATCGATTTGACAACTCGGCTACCTTGTCAAGAAAACCACGTACACCCCTCAGCCACGTTATTTTGTCCTTTTCAACTGGTTTACAAGGAATTTCGGCTAGCAACAAATTTACTGGTCACCACCGACCAACTACAAATTCGGACGACTAAAAAGGAAAGATATTACTGATGAAGACTCTCTGCGCTTGAAGATAACGAATGGAAGGAATTATCCTTTCTTTTTGTGTTGAGAGGGGGTAAAACACATATGTGGGTGACTCGCAAATGAAGAAATATAAAAAAAAGGTCCTTCCTGAAGAGAAAAGAATCTCAATGATGACATTTTAATTTCAACCGTATATTGTGACATTTTAACAAAATCTGAACCAAATTTTTGGTAATAATAAAATTTGCCATTATTTATGCTACAGTGTAAACAGGTCTGAATGCTTCAAAGCAAATTTTATGAGGTTTTATCCTAGATGTATCAAAACACGATTTAACTCTTCAGTCCCAACTCACCACTCCGAGCATAATGTCTAAGAGACATTATCATTTGAATACTAAATCGAAACTGAAAGAAACCAAATTTTTAATAACCATTAAAACATAATATTGCACTCGTTGGTAAATTGCTGGCCATGGCAACTAGTTTTTAAAACCGACAACAGAGAGAAGTCACAGCTAATTTCATGAATGTTTCTGTAATTTCGATGCATTAGGATGGCCGCACACCAAAACCGACAAAACGTCGCACGACAGAACATTTTGTCGAAACCTGTCTCAGCAAGCTGCAGGCGTCTCCAAAACCATTGTAATGAGCTGAGCGCCACACACCGGATGGGACGACAACAAAGCGAAGCCTTCTAGTTTCGTCTGTTGGGGGTCTCTCCACCAGATGCGACTTCTCGCGACGTTTTGTCGATTTTGGCGTGCGGCCACCCTTATAGCTTCAAATTTTGCGGCTTTAAACTTATTTTGTTCAACGGCTAGTCGTAATATTGCGGCGGCTTTTCGACTGATTAAAAAAAAAAATGCTGCATGCTGGCGTCTGAGGGTATAAAACCAACGTTGTTAAAAATTCCTCATCGAGTACCTTTTTACTTTTTAGTTCCTTATCCCACATCTCACGCCATGCTCTTTCAGTTTCGTTTACTGGCTTCATCTTGTCAGGGCAACAAAAAACTCGCGTTTGATTTTCCCACTGATCTTTTTGGGCGTAAGGCGCGTTTAAGCAACGACTCGCCTTTGCGTTCTCGCAGCTAGAATTTAATCGCGATGGCAAAGGTTACGCTGCAATGGTACCAACGCCAACTGGATTAGCTAAATCGGACATCGTTTGAGAAAATGCTTGCAGTCTTTGAGGCTAATCCGTGACAATAAGAAAAAGAAACAATTTTCCCAGTCGCTTCTGAACCCACATTACTGCCTGTTTTCGTTGCGTGCTGGCAGAGGTAAAACCACAGCCATGTTGGAATTTCAGATGCGAGAATGCAAAGGCCAGGCGTGCGTAAACGCGCCCTAACTCCGCTTAGCGAATTTAGTGATCGATTTTTTTATCTACGAGAAATTCACTTTTGAATAAAAGAAAAATAATAAGCCTAAGAAAACAGGAACAACAGACAGCTAATAAAAAAGTTGGTACAAAAAGACAGCGAGCGTCACGCTAAAATGAGCGCCACGAATGCGTTAAATAACAAAATAAAAATAATGAAATTACTGTAAAAAAGTTAAGTTTCTATTTCCTCAGTGTAATCAAATAAACCCATAAATCTAGTTTTTTGTTTAGTTTTTTTTTTATTTTAAAGTTTTAGTGGTTCCTCGTGCCATCAGTTAACTGGTATTCACGGAGGTATATTTTTACGTTGTCGTATTATTTTACTACTGTTGGCTCACGGCTGAATGAAATGGCGCCAATTCGTTCCGGATAGTTGAACCTTATAAAATGCTGCTGCGGAGTAGCAGTGGCACTCCTGGGAAGGGAGTGGCACCGGAAGTTAAGAGTAAAATTCGGTAAAAAATAAACAAATAATGTATTTATTGCAATTCATACATTTCTGAAAACTGCTTTTTTTCCCCCAAAGGCGTTAAAATGACTGAATACGAGTTATTTTGTAGGGCTCCGAAGTACTTACGGCACCTCCCCTACCTTCCCAAGTTCCCACAACTGATTCCTCAGACTCCATTTTGAACCCCAATTTCCTTTGATCTCTTCTTCACCCCACCACCTCCAACAAAATTCTGAATGCACTACTAGGAGCTCAGGTAAAACAGTGCCTTACTGACTATTAGGAGCATTATGTAAATTATGTAAAAATTTTCATAAGCATGTTCCCACTCTTTTTCACTCAAACTTTTAAGTACCTTAACACACTATGACAAGATTTAGATTAGGGGTTTGAATAACATCTCTGTAATGTGTGGTGCAGTGGCAACCCGGACCACTGCACTGTGACTGAGGTTGGCGCTAATGACCAAGTTGTCGACGCGCCATTAAGCCTCAATCCCCCCCCCCCCCCCCCATTAACACACTTTATTTATTTTCGCCCATACTACGCTCCTATTGTAACACAGTCTTTTTTCACTTACACTTTAAGTGAAAAACTCACTTTTTTTCAAGTTAACGCACTTTTTTTTTCACTTACACTGTTAGTACGTCAACACTATTTTTTTGGCTCACTTATACTTTTTGTTTGCTGATTCTTTTTCGCTCATATTTTCTTCACTCATGTTTTTGGATTTACACTTACTTTTTTGGTCGAAAACAACATAGACTAACACTGACAACTCCAAAAAAAAATCAGTATTTAATTGATAAAATTATATAACAAAACGCCAGACTGTGTGCGAATCCATAGCTAAAATGTTGTGTCTTCCCTCCTCTACGTATAGCTTGCGTTGCTATTTTGTGCCACAGAAAAAATCCCGTTCTTTTAAATTTCGTTGCTTTTAAACGCTTAAAGTTTGTTATGCCTTATATACGTTTTCATACAAAATGACTAACCTCCCCTTTCAAAACCTATATATATATATATATATATATCATTACCAGTTGTGATTAGTTCCATCGCCTGGCCTAAAATCTAGCAGGCTATTAATTAATTTGACTTATCTCTATTAGTGTTATGTTTTTGACTGGCAGACCATAATTCCATTCTTTATTTTGCTTCCAGATGCTTGTATCTGCTGCGCTATGCTCTCTTGTTGCCATGGTAGCAGGAGATGGTTACGGTGGTGGAGCTCCCATGGTCATTAGTGGTGGAGGAGGAAAAGGCAAAGATAAATGGAAGATGAAGGCCAAAGGAAAAGGTAAAATTCGTGTTATTTATTGTCCATGGGAAAATATATTAACTCTTTGCAGGGCACTGCAGATTGACAAGACGGAAAAAAACGTATCCAGGCGAAACAGATTTATTTTCCAGATCCGAAATGATTTTTAAGGAATTAGGCGTTGTATGATCGCCAATGGCAAGCGTTTTTAGAACTGGAGCAAATAGTTTTGCTAGGGGTAGGTTAGGGGATTTTTTGCCACTAGTAATTAACCTGAGAGGAAAACCTTCCTTATGCGTTTTAACTTGTGGAAAAACGCACGGAGGGGCATGATCCAGTTTTTTATAACTCTCCAAAAATTCGGGTTTAAGTTTACCTTTTTCAGTGAGCGCCGAGAAAAATCTCTTAACACTTGCAATTGCTTGTGAATGTGGGCTGTAATTAAGTCCGGCATAATTATTATTATTAGCTAATTCCAGTAAAAATTT